>JASTWL010000744.1:0-86167 GCA_035220575.1 Temnothorax rugatulus | reverse complement strand
GAGCAACAATCGTAATATTTACTGATTTAATTATAGCCCTTGCGATAATGCTGACTTCGTTTATGTTTGCAAGCTATTAATCACATATTATTATGTTTGATTGATCTATGATCGAGACAGGTTAACTATATAAAGATACAGGATGAACTGTTAAATGCTATGAACGACTGATTTTTTATCTCCCCGAACAAGATTAGATTATTTAACAATATTATACCAATAATAACGATTAAAAATATTATTTGCGTTGATTTAAAAATTACGTGATCGCTATGTAAGTAAAACTGATGAGTAAGTCTCCTTTGGTTACTTACCTTCATTGGATGAGCTCGAAAAAGTGGTATCATTAATTCAGCGAGCACACAAGCTCATGAATTTGCCGATTGCGTTGCAATCAGGTATGCGAGTTGACCGCGCTACATTTTGACGGGGACGAGAATTGACTGTCAAAATCTGCAGGTTTTAAGATTGAACGACAACCGCAGATCCGCAGTTTGTCACCTGTAAACATATGCAATCGAGGTCGCAAAGTGTATATTTAAAACCGCACAAAACGTTTTTCTGCCAAAAACTTTGAAGAAAATTTATTTAGATGTATGAACCAGTATAATCAAGATCCAAAAAGCAAAAAGCAATCAAAAGATTTGGAAGATATTAAAAAAAAGAAACAATAAGTAATTAAGCTTCAAAAAAATTTACAACTCTCAAATACGGACACTCGTAAATAGTGAAAGCGACGCAAAGGCCACTGTAAGAAACGGTCAGTCCGGGTTAATTGGTTTTGGACAAACGCGTAGCCGCGTGCAATACTTCGTGTCGCGTTCTTGCATTCTTCCCTCGAATTATCTACTACCTCGGGAGAAGTTTGCCCATGTTCTTTACGTATGTTTCTTGGCTAATTCCCGGGAAGGAATACCGAAACTGGCGAATCGGTGAGCCGCAATTTTCGTAAGAAATCGTGTATGCGCGACCGCGGTCATGGTCGTGACAATTCCCACGATCACGTCGCAGAGAATTCCTCCATATCACGGATTCCGACGCGAACCTCGCTAAAGAATTATTTATCGATCAATCCGCGTGATTCAACGTGAAAAACATATTTGTTTCTTTCGTGCAACTGACAGCCTGAAAGCTTAGCGAATCCTTCGATCGTCTCTCTTGGTAGCAATGCGTGGCCTTGACGTCGTTATGCAACATCTCGCTGAGATCGCTTAGACGCGCTTTGTTCAACGACCCCATGGTTTTGGCGTATTACTAAAATAGACCGCTATTAATATAATGAACCACAGAACCGTAGTCGACGCGTATTGACTTCCGAGAACTAGCAAGAGTCGATCTTGTGATATAGTTGCGGTAGATATCGTAGCGACGCGGCAACGTCGACAATTCATGTGAAGTTGAATTGCGACACTCGCACGTATTGTAATGTATCGTCACGTGCCAAGCGCGGAGCATAATATTTTCGGGGACGTTTATAATTTTCGTGTCCGGCAATAAACTTTAAAGTATTCGCTATGGAATTTTCTCGCTGTTTTAAAGAAAGCGATTGCGTATCGGAAATTAGAGAATAGCCTCATCATTTATTATCTACAGTAAGAAATAATACATGTCAATACATGTCAAATTTATAAAAGTCTTTATTGTTGTCTGCAATATTTTTCTCTGGAACCAAACGATGCATTTTAGCAGTTTAATTTATTTACCACATACAATATTGTAAAATGTAAAAAAATAATAATGTTTGTAAGAGTGAACAATTTCGCTTTTACAAAATTAATCTCTCGCATACACAACTGATATGACGTCACCAGAGAAGGAAGTTCACATTCTCGGATAAAAGCGCAGAGAAAATATCGACGAAAAGGAAGTTAAGCACACCATGGGAGATTGATGGGATTTATTGCGTTCCCGCGGAGCTTACTGGTTTCATCCATTACCACATTACAGGCACCCACCTCAGAAATTCATGTTTTTACCGATAAATCCCGTCGACGGGACAAACAACGTCTCTACATTGTATAGTTAATCCTGCGTATAATATTGCAAACAGTCTATTGTTTTATAAATTATTTATCGGATCGCTATTATTACATATGTATCATCATAGGAAATATTTATTACGTATCTTATATTTTATATATATAGATACGCGCGCGCGAGTGTGTGTGTGTGTGTGTGTGTGTGTGTGTGTGTGCAATATTATACAACAGTAACATAGTATCATCAAAATAATCAATCTCTAATTAGTCTTATTAATTGATAGTGCGCGTGGCGAAACAATTTACTTTTATCAAATAATATAAAATAAATAATTTAAAAATTAAGTAAAATATTCCCAATAAGTACTGTTATATGTATTATACTTTTTATATTAATTTACTTTACTTTGTAGCATAACATTATTCAAAAAAAGTCCGACCTGCTCGTAATCCGTTGCATGAGAACTGCGGACCGCATAAGATTAAAATAAAAATAAAAATAATATCATTATTTTAATATTAGATAAAGTAAAAATTACATATTATCCATATTTTTTTATAATCTATATATTTTAAAATATTATGAATATTATGATCAGTATGCTTACAAACAGAATCTTCACGTCACATACATAAGTACGCGTGAAGATAAGTTTGATTTAAATTCGGTCTTGTTACACAGGCTGCGTTCGCTTTAGGCGCTTTCGTACTGAAAGCGTTAGTCTATCTTTATTGCTCATTACATATTGAAAAAAGATGCTTTCAGCACGAACGCAGCCACAGTAATCCGCTTACAGAAACCTTGAGTAACCATCTCGACGCATATCCTGTTGTATAGTGTATAGAAATCCCTAATAAAAACTTCGTGACAAAAACGGTCTTCTTATATTATTCAGCTCATTATTATAATAGAAATACGAGCCAGAACAGATCAAATAATCTCTAAGTTGGAGTTTGTGCGATATATATATACTGACAATATTTTTAACTCAAAAGCTTCGCACAGCTGGGCATGCTACTGGCAAATGTGGAAAGGACGTGTCTGCTTCTGACGGTGATTCACATTTTACTCGATGATAAGCGCATCTATGCCGAGACCTTCACTCTGGGGTACATCACCGGTTCGAAACGACGTTTTGACGACTTTGAATATCAACGTCCCGGTTTCCAAATTTCGGGCGCTATCACTTTCGCCGTGAAGGAGGCGAGTATAATTGGAGGGGTTAAAGTCATAGTGGTGTAAGTCAATTTTTTTTACCACTTTTTTTTCTTCTTTTTTCAACATATCTGCATGTGTAGACTGCATCTATGAACTTAACTCGATAGATTAAAAAAAAGTGACTTACACCACTATGGCTTTAACCCCTCCAATTTTCTCCACACTGTACATTAACTGCAATTAGCACTGCAGAGATGGATAATAAAGTTTAACATTTTCAATCACGCAGAAATACGATTATCAGAATAAATGTCAATTGCACAAAACTGGAGCGGCTTGTGATTGTCGTGAAATAACGTTTCTAGTTCATCATTCTTAAAAATTATATATTATCATCACGCAATTCGAATGTTAGATTTAATAGAGCTTTTTGAAACTTAGAAAAGAGAATTTTGAAAATGACCTTTTCATACAATTGGATTACCTTTATATTTTATAAGCATTGGATTAACTATTTTATAATAATCCTGGATCTTTCTGTTTCGAAATGTCTCCTTGAAACGATTTTACTTGAAACATAGGTGAATGCCGGTGAACTTGGTAGACGAGGGCACAATTTGGACTTTCTCGTTGCCGAAACTTTTGGCGAGGAGGAGACCAGCATTTTGATGACGGCGGATTTGTGGACGAAAAACGTTAGTGCATACATCGGGCCCCAGGAAACTTGCATTCACGAAGGCAGAATGGCGGCTGCATTCAACATTCCTATGATTTCATACGTAAATAATTCTTCTCACTGTTTATTTTACCGCTCGTTGTGTGAAATAAGTCATCGTTAAATCAAATATATGAACGTATTGTATTTAAAATTGAGAAGATCTTGTCTTCTTATCCATGGAAGCTATCCGGCAAGTGACACAAGTGACATACTCATTGCCAAAAAAGATAGACGTTTGTCGCTTGCCGGCTTGTAAAGCTTGTACTTGATTATTTACTTGATTATTTACACAAAAATTTTAATAAAGACCTTTTTTAACAAAATTACAAAATTTTTCCAACAGTGTATATACATACTGTGTATATATAACACACATATGTATATGTATATATATACTGTGTATATATAACACACATCTTGCGTAAGAATTATTTTATAATTATTTTATAATGGTTAAAAATATAAGACACAAGATATACCCATAAATAAAAGTAGCGTTCACACGTTTATACCGTAACCTACGCCACTATGTTGCAAAAAGTAAAATCTTTACGGAAGATAGTTACGCAGTACATTCGCCGGATTATTGCGCTGGTGTTCCATTTAAATTGAAATATGGTATCGCACGTGTCAAATGGTCCGGCATGGTTTCTTTTTGTTTCGACGTGATTTGGTAGAGCGACGACACTTCTCCCTTTTCATCCACGGAGAGTGAGAGAAAGGGATTTCTCCGCTGAATGAAGTTGAGCAGGCATGATTAACTTAATCTAGCGGAGGAAACCCTTTCCCTCTCTATGGATGGAAAGAGAGAAATTTCGTGGCTCCGGAATTCGAAGTTGACCAGGCCTGTTCTAGATGCACATATTCGCAATACAAACACACGATACTGCACTTGCAATGATTAGCACATGTATAACTGGATAAAGTTTATTGTTAGATAAAAGCTTTCGCTATTGTATTTTCTAGTTTTGTACGCATAACGAAACATCGAATAAGAAGGAGTTCCCGACGTTTGCGAGAACGCGGCCACCCGATACGCAAATTTCAAAATCTCTTTTATCAGTATTACTAGCATTCAACTGGACAAAAGTAAGTCGTAATTCACTCCGCGCAATTCTAATGAGATATTAATATGAACTTAAACATCAAATAAAGAAACTCATATATATTTTTATAAACATTTTTATAACATTTAGGTAACCTTTATGCATATAAATTCAACGAAATTCGAATTCAACAAAATGTCTACGGTTGCGACGACAATTCTTGCATCTTTCGAAGCAGCTGGAATTAGTGTAAATTATCGTCGTTCGTGGAGCGAACCTTACTATGCGACGCACATGAAAAATCCTTTCCATGAACATGTCAAACAAACGTATCAAGAAACACGAAGTGAGTAATGAGAATATTTATAGTTTCGAGCAATTTCTTGTACATTATTATCATATTTATCGCAATAAGATTGTAACTTTAGCTCGTAATTGACGCATCTTTTATTCCCGACAATTTATTTTAAAATATTATAGACCGGACTTCTAACGTCCCTTTTCACACGAACTTTCGCTTTTAGTTGGAAAGTTAAATTACGACAACGCACGTCTTTTTCCAATCAACTTGCATACCCGCGATCCAAAATAGACTACCCGCATTTCGGTACCTTGATTTATGTCGGTACGATAAAATAAAACCTGCATGGGAAACAACCCGTATACTACAGGGACAAGTGTCTATAAGCCAGTGTTAATGAGTAGATACTGCGTGCTACTCGTCACATTAGTCACGCATCTGTTTAACCGTATTAAGAGATCGAGTCCTAAAAATAAACATCTAAACGAGACCGGTTTTTAGCAATCACGATTCGATAAAGCGGACACGGTAGACTAAAAGCCGCGGAAAGAGGAATTTTGACTATGGCGGAATTTTCTTAATGCAAATTGACGTACATATGTTTCAGTTTACGTAATACTCGGACATTATTACGAACACATGGGTCTCTTAATGGCTCTGGACGAAATGAACCTCTTGGAAAAAGGTATAAATTTGCTGTAAATTAATCAGGTACATATACTGAAGAGTAACTGTCAGCTATACCTCTTATTTTAAACGCGTAATGCACGATCGTATATATCGCAATACGAAAATTAATATACTTTTATTTTTCATATACTTATATTTTTCATCGGAATAATCCAATTAAACAGAAATGAAATAATCGAGAAATGTGTTGCATTTTCTAATTTATTGTTACTGCTACTAATTAACAGTATAGGCTTTTAAGTGGACATACTTAAATGTCACAAGGTTTGATATATAATTCTTTACGTAATTTATTATAATTTTAGGCGAATATTGGGTTGTCGGTGTTGACATCGAACAATACGATGAAAAACGTCCAAGCAAGTATCTTCGCGGATTGTGGCAAAAGGAGACGGACCTGTCAGTCGTGAACGCGTACTGCAGTTACTTCAGCATCGTTGCATCCGCACCGATCAATCTCATGAACTTCACTCGACTCGTCAACGAGTACAGACAAAAACCGCCATTCAATTTTACAAATCCGTTGGCAAACGTGGGAGGAATAGTTCAGGTGACTAAAATACTAAAGATAATCCTAAAATTTGGAGATGCTACAATACGAAAAAAAGGTTTGAATTTTAACTTGGATTTCAAGTTAAAATTTAAACCTTCTTTTATCTTCATGATACTTTGAGAAGTCGCTTGGAATCATTTACCCTAATTTTTCTTCTTAACAGACCATTAATTTCAATATTTTTATCATTTTAAAACTTTATTTTGTATAGTCTTTTCAAGGGCGAGTCATTGGCAAAGAAACTCGTTTGTGCCACCTTGAAAATTTAATTGATTATCAAAACGTTTCATATAAATTGACATTAAACCATTTTATATTAATCACATGTCACAATGCAATTAAATCGCGAAGAGCACGCGCTCAATTATAATAATATAATCATATAACTCACATATCATCGCGTTGTGTTCCGAAACAGAATTATGAATAACAACCTGTTGTGCATGCAACGGACTATCCGCGAGCATCTGCAAAATTATCACACTTGTTCGCCCTATTATTACCTTTTTTTTTACGGAAGACGACTCGTCAATTCATCTAATCTGGACCGCGATATCTTTCGTATGAATCGCACAGGCAGCCTTTCCGCTGCAGTCACTCCCAATCCTGAGGCATAATCGTTACTTCATGTTATAAGGCAGATCGTGCCGGAGACAGCGTATCTGTATGATGCGGTGCATCTTTACGAGAGATCGCTGCTACGTGCCCTCGACGAGAATCGAGACCCCCGGAATGGCCGAGAGATGGTGTCGGCGCTGTATGGCGTTCATTATAAAAGCGCAATGGGGTACGTGTGTAAGGAAATAAAAGCGCGAGCGCGATCGTTCGTCGTATGTAGTAATGTTTTACGACATGCAAATCGGATGCCTCGTGAGGAGACCGTCAGTAATATCTCGCCAAAAAAACCGATTGAGAAAGAGAGGGAGAGGGAGAGAGAGAGAGAGAGAGAGAGAGAGAGAGAGAGAGAGAGAGAGAGAGAGAGAGAGAGAGAGAAGAAAGACCTTATACGCGTACGCGTGCTCACGCGATGTATTTTCGGCGAAATAATTACCGTTTGCATGCCGTAACGAGATCGCCAAGTCGGAAGCTAAGCGATTTATCATCCGCGCTAAGATTTATGGTTTGGTAATTAAGGCGGAATTATTATGCGCTCTCTCTTTGATAGGCGAGAGAGAAAGATTTGTTCGGTTAAAAACAAATGTGCGCTTTATGACAAAATGAAAGCAATCGTTTCGAAATACATTTCAATCGTTTAACAGACCTCGTTTGCATCTGGTATTTTCTTACGGACATTTGAACAAAACTGTCGCCTATCTCAAATTTCTTACATACACGTACGTAAATCAATATCAAATTTACCGTATAAAGGAATTATATTCCTTTCGTTATAAACAACATTTATACTTTTATGCAAAAAATATAACAAAACATAACAAATATTGTAGTATTACCGATAATATTGATAGTACATTTTATAATTAATAAAATTAAGATTAACACTACTCCTCAATAACAATTACACATTACAAATAGATGTCGGTATTATTCTGTAATGCACAGCTATTCTATTTAATTGATCGAATCCAGCTTAAATGAGCATGATGGAATTTGCATATTATGTGACCAATTCCGCAGATACATGGTATACATGGATGAGAATGGCGATGCCGAGGGCAATTACACATTGATTGCATTGGACCATCGACCTACGAGAGGCTACGGGCTCTATCCCATTGGGAATTTCGTTGGAAAAGAACAAAGAACAAATTTACCAGTAAGCAAACTATTGTTTCATTAATAACTGTACTTCAAATTAACTATACTTTAAATGAGCTCCTTATTCAATTCGATAATAATATTTAGAAGCTTCAATTAACTAAGAGAATATCATGGATCGGAAGTGGACCACCGGTCGCAGAACCTTATTGCGGATATAATGGTGAAAAATGTAATTGTAAGTAAAATATATATATATTTATTCAGCTGTTATTATACAAATGTGTTATTTAGTTAGTCACATTTAATTATCCACATATTACAATAGTATCTTATAAATATTATACATGAACACCTAAATTCTTTTCCTAAGAATAACGTAATTATTTTTTATTAATATATAAATAGATATTTTATTTTACATATCTTATTTTTTTGTCTAAAAATATATTTGTGTTCTTAAAGTAATATGCTAATAATATTATTATATATAATGTTTCTAAAAAATAATTTTATACAATACTTGAAACAATAAGTTGTATAGAAATTCTTCATATAATTGATACTTGTTCACAGCTCATACTGGCGAAATTGTAGGAGGTATCGCCGGCACATTGTTGCTCATTATTGCAGCGGTTGTTCTGATCCTTCATAGAAACTGGAAATATGAACAAGAATTAGATAGTTTGCTGTGGAAAGTCAATTACAAGGATATCGAGATCAAGGAGCAGAAGGATGAAATAGTGAGATCCGACGAGACGTCTGCCAATTCCAAGGTAAGGTGTTTGTTTACCATATCGTTACCGCTATTCTCGAGAGAACTTTCATTTTTTCATATTTATTTCGCATTTTTACGTCTTTTCATATATTTTCATCATTTTCTCCAGTTGGATTGAACACACAACCAAAAGAGCTTGCAGTTGCGCGAGATTTATTTTATTTGCAAGTTTTATCAAAAATTTAGCACAGCTATAATGAGTTTTTTAATGTAGAGTTTTGTAGTATAGAGTCATATTAAATGTAGAATAAATGTTTTGTCACAAATATTTTTAACCACAATTACATAAAATACTGAAATATAACGTACATATGTTTTGTTTTCTCATAAAGTCATCAGCGATGCAACCCATAGTGCGAACTAGTCAAGTATCGCTAAGTTCTAATCCAGACTCGGACTTCAGATATTCCACGATTTACACACAAATCGGAGTATATAAAGGGCAAATTTTTGCTGTTAAGAAAGTTAGGAAGAAATCGATTGAGATTACGCGAGAAATGAAAAAAGAACTAAAAATGGTAACGCGTTCGCATAGTCAATAATTTTAATTTAATTTATAATTAACAGTATTATAATTAACAGTATAATTAACAGTAATAACTGTTATTAAACAATTACAGTAAGATTTCGTTTGTTATCAAGGCAATATATTTTTAGATGCGCGATTTGAGACACGATAACTTAAATTCGTTTATCGGTGCATGCACCGATCCGCCTAACATATGCGTCATCGTCGAATATTGCGCACGCGGAAGTCTTAAGGTAATTTTTAAAATTAATGTAATTAATATTTTATATTAAGTATGTTATTAGTATTTTAATGTAATTAGTATTTATGTATGGATTTTTTGTATGGATTAAATTTCCAAATATTATCGCATTATGTTAATTTTCGCAATATGCTCACGATCAGAGAAATGTTTTTTTTTTCAGGACATATTGGAGAACGAAGATATAAAACTCGATAATATGTTTATGGCGTCTCTCGTCGGTGACATCATTAGAGTAGGTTTCGCTCAATTTTATTTTTACTTTAATTTTACAATATTCTCAAACTTCGTTAAAAAGTCACTTAAAAGTAAGTCGACTAGTCGTTAAAAGTCAATATAAGTATTTATAATTTTACTCCAAACATTTTCACTTTTAAAAATATTTTTATTTTTTAAAATAGTATTAGATTTCCTCTGTGTAGCATCAGACTGTTGAATGAAATGTCCGTAAGATGAAAAAAATAATTTCGAAACCTGTCTATAGGTACTTGCTACATTTGCAACACTCTGAATAACAGCACGTTGTTAGAAACTTTCATAATTCTGTAATAATTAACCAGATATCCAGAGAAGTATTCTCTTTTGATTTTACTTTAATATCATATATATTTGGCTTTGAAAAAATCTTACACAAGCAGTAAGATTATAATAAATTAAATAAATCTTATAAAAATGTAAGTAGCTAAATAAAGCTACATTTATAAAACGTAGACAACGAGGGCAGAAAAATGATGACTCGGCTACAGAGAATACTTCACAATTAGAAAATATTTCGAACGTGGAATTAGAGGGGAGAGAGTGACAGCATCCGGGTTGTCATGTTGCTGAAGGGCTCAATGGCGCAGGGTAGAAGGCGGAGGATTGTACCACATCATACGATGAAGATACGTCTGATAATAAGAATCTTGTATTGTCAGATGACGTAGGGGACACATGTTACTGATAAGTTGGATGGATCGAAAAATGGGGTGGAGGATTGTACTGCATTTGGTGAAAGTACGACGGTGACATTTCCGGTGTGATAACGATATTACCTGTCAAGGTCATTAAATAACATCCGGGACACGTTATAATTATGTTGCCGAGAGTTTCAAAAGCGCCGGAAAAAGGAAGGTTGTATCGCATCCGGTCACGATGATATATGAGATCTCAACATCTCGAGTACTCGCAACCCATCGCGTCGCGTTAAGAGTCACGGTCGGTCTCGCGCTCCGCTTTAACAGAGTCCGCTTGTAAAAGAACTCCGTATACTTAACGCGAGACACTACCGTGTCTCTTGATAAGAGACTTGCACAAAAATATTCAAGGTCGTCGTTAGGATATGAGTTCGCTTCAAGATCGGAAATGATATTGCGTTTGTGTCGAGCATATCCGGTTGGCGACGTTATATATATATATATATATATATATATAACGTTATATATATATATATCGATGCGGTGACGTCGAAATCGCAGATAACGAAGTACATTGGCTTCCGTACAACAATGCAAAATCTCGCAATCTTGTTCGATCAATTATAATATAACTCTTCCGAATTCCCTATATATTTTTGTTATAAAGCATGAGATGGAATTTATTTGTGCTCTCTTATTTTTGAACAGGACAGAACTTCGTTTCGCGAAGACGCTTTATGAAAAGACCGTTCGTATAAATACTTTCAATTTATCATTTACAAAGAGAAATAAATTGTGTGAAAAGATTTGGATATCAAATTGATAATAATAATAAATGCGCGCGATTCTCGATACCGGATGAAAAATTTATTTAACATATACCTGCGAACCGTTGACAAACCAGATGATGATACTTGTCGATTATATTATAGAAGTTCTACTTTAAGATTGCGAGAAACTTATCAAATTTCGTGCTGTCTTTTTAGGGTATAATCTATCTTCACGAATCAATAATAAAATACCATGGATCGCTCAGCACGTCAAATTGCCTTGTTGATTCACGATGGGTTGTAAAACTAACAGATTTCGGCCTCCACGAATTCAAGCGGGATGCGGAATACGATCCGTCCGACGTTATAAAGAAATATCACGGTACGTGAAAGAAATAGCGATTTTTATACTTGACTCGATCCATAATCGTTCTTCCGAATTCTTATAGTTTTAACAGTTGCTAAATTCTTTTTTCATAATTTTTTAGTTCGTAAATTAGCAACTATACATATAAACTAAAGCAAATTCATCAATATCTGCCATGATTGCAAATATACATATGTAAGTTTATATATGAATTTAATTAATTTATGATAGGATTATTATACAAAGCGCCTGAATTATTACGCTCTACTTGTCTCCGGGTGCCAACTGCTCGTGATTTTCAAAGGGGTGACGTATATTCATTCGCCATTGTATTGTATGAACTTCAAGGACGACATGGGCCATTCGGTATTACGGAACTATCAGCAGCCGAAATATTAAAAAAAGTAATCGCAAGAGATTCTGAAATATCACCGTTTAGGTAAACTATTTAACTGTGGAAAATACAATTTTAATTAAAGAATTTAAAGAAATATCAATGGGAATATTAATATAACGAAATAACGATAGACCTCCATTGGATCAACTGGAGAACACGTTTGATTTCGTTCGTGACTGTTTGCTGGAATGCTGGGCAGAAAATCCTGAATTGCGTCCAGATTTTAAGATAATAAGAAACAAATTAAGACCGCTACGAAAGGGCATGTGAGTCTTCTTTGCGATATAATTATATATAAAATAATATTTTGTTAATCACACACAAGCATATATTATTAATCTGCATCACGAAAATATTGTCGAAAATATTGAATTTTAATTAGATTTTATTTTTAGCTTGATCGTGTTCATATAATAACAGACACATGGTTTATATTTTAATTACAGGAAAGCGAACATTTTTGACAACATGATGGCAATGATGGAAAAATATGCGAATAATCTGGAAGCACTCGTTGACGAACGGACGGATCAACTGACTGAAGAAAAAAAGAAGACAGGTCGGTTAACTAAAAAGAACAAAATTAAATTCTATTGTTATTATTGTTGTTTTAGATAAGAGTAGATGACTTACAAACATAATTATGTTTGTATTTTTAATAAATATACTGAATATACCGAAAAAATCCACCTTTCCTATTTTTTTCAGACGCATTGCTACACGAAATGTTACCGCGTTACGTGGCCGAGCAATTAAAAAAGGGAAAGAAAGTTGAGGCGGAAAGTTTTGCTTGTGTCACAATTTATTTCAGCGATATAGTTGGTTTCACATCTATGTCCGCAGAAAGCACGCCGTTGCAAGTAAGAATTTTTATTTTATAATAAACGTACTGCTCTAAACTTGATTCATTTTTCTTGCTAACAATAAGTATAATATACTATTCGCATATAACTACACCCTGCTCGTTCCAGGTGGTCGATTTTCTAAACGATCTCTATACATGCTTCGATTCGACGATAGAAAATTTTGAAGTTTACAAAGTCGAGACTATTGGAGACGCTTATATGGTGGTGAGTATTACGGAATCAAAATTGTTCGTGAATTTATTTAAAATGCTATTTTGTAGTAGATAGGTAAATTGCGAATTATCATAAAAAACTATCGAACAATTCCGTCATTTTACATTTTACATTTTACATTCTTACTCGTCACAGCCGAATTTTGTCTCTTAGGTAAGCGGCTTGCCAATAAGAAACGGTATTCAGCATGCAGGTGAAATAGCGAGCATGTCATTGTGCCTCTTAGACGCCATTAAACAATTTACCATCCGTCACAGACCGCTTGACAAACTGCAACTACGCATAGGAATACATTCCGGTGAGCTTTAAAGCAAAAAAATTTTCTAATAAGAAAAATTAAATAATGATAATTTTTTTACAGGTCCGGTGTGCGCTGGCGTTGTTGGTTTGAAAATGCCACGATATTGTTTATTCGGTGATACAGTTAATACCGCATCTCGAATGGAGTCTACAGGATTACGTGAGTATCGTATAAAATTCATTTTTAATGTGTAATGAAGTATATTAAACAAAGCATCGAGCGAATGTATATATAAATGTATATAAATCACGAATAACATTGCTGAATACTGTGACTACACATCCCGTTTAAACGGTATAGAGATTGTTTAACCCTCGGAGAACACACCTATTTTTTCATTCACGGAGAACACTCAGGGTCAATCTGACCCTACACTCACTTTGATCGTCCACCATTTTAAATTGACGAGTGCGATCAGCTTGAAAGAATTTCCAGATGTACTTGGAACATTGTTAAATCAATTGATATAAATAAAAAGTGCCATTGGAATTATTTACATATTTAAAAAAATTCAAAAAAAAATTTTTTTTTATTTTTAATATTTCTGGCTAAAAATTTACGTTTTCAAAATGCTTTCAAGATATTACGATAAAACTCGATGTAAGGGTCAAATTGACCCTGTGTGTTCTCCAAGGGTTAATAAAAACATATTGCCACAATTCTTGATATACGTTTGATTTTCTCACTTTTTCGTAGCGTTAAAAATTCACTGCAGCAGTGAGACAAAGCAACTGTTGGACGAACTAGGAGGTTTTTTTCTCGTCAAACGTGGAGTCATTTCCATGAAGGGCAAGGGCCAAATTCTAACATATTTTTTAATCGGAGAAGATCCGATATTATGCAGCAAACGTAACAAGGAAAGAGCGAGTAAGCGAAGCGGCGATAACAAAAAGATCAGCATGCCAGATCCTCTGGTTCCTCGAAGTTCTCTGAAGAACAAGTCCCTCGTCAGGTCGACTTTCATGAGGTGTTCCAGCGAATCCCCGAAACGCTTGCGATTCGCCAGCTCGGATCAGCTTGACAAAAAGGGTTCCAGGGTAAGCCAACTGGAATCGATAGTCGACAACAGCCCGTGCAAAACGAAAGTCTCATGCGTGTTACGATCGTCCTGCATGGAGAGCTGGCGATCTTCCAGCAATTCGTGTCCGTGCGTTGAGAAGCTCTGCGATCAGGAGACTCAGTCGGAACTGGTAGAACACGAATTGCCATCGGACGTTAAGAACATGCCGCTGCTTCGAACCAACTTAATCTTCGGAAACGAGTCGTGCCTTCTGCGACCTGAAGCCAAAAGTTTCCGCTTCGGCACTCCTGGAATACTCCAGATCGCCTGCAAATCAGCACCTAACAGCCCCAAGCGTAGCATGGTGACGTTGAACGCCCAGAAAAGAGCGGCACAGTCGAACGAAGAAATCGATGGATGGGACACAATGACGCCATTGATCTACTATCCGGCTGATCGCTTAGATTCAAAGGTTTAAAATCGACATACATGATATTATAAACACAGTAGCAAAATTTATAAAGATTAATTTATATTACATATACTATATATTAGAAATATCTACAAGGCTAACTTGACAATCAAGAATTTTGCGAACGATATAAGTATGCCGATTTTTTATTTATAATCTGCCAATCGTAATTTTGTGCCAAGTAGTACATTTTTTAACGAGACTTCTCACTTACACGATGTACCAAAGCGCACTGTATACGTACAAACTTTACACTTAGATATCAATATATTATTTATAACTAAAACAGAGACAGTGATATATCTTTCCAATGATACATAATTCCTTTCTTTTTCAGCGCATAACGACAATATATTCCTTACGTTAGCGTAGACAATCGCAAAAGGCTCGTGCTTCTTAAATAAATGTCTAGTCAATGCTACTTTAAATATCATATTTGTCTCTAAGCACCTTTATTTATATAACTACCAAACATTATATAAAAAAAGATTAATTTTTGTATTACACAAAAAGATCTAACCAATCGTTAATGACTAAGAAGACAAAAGTATTATTACTATTTCTAAATGTTTTTCAAAACCATGATCTGTTAATAAACGATATTGTTTAGTAAACATTACATTTACTCTTGCAGGGAAAGATTTGTTCTTATATACATATATATGTATACAATGTATTTCTTCGTACTTTGCTTTAAGACGTTTAGAAAATTAGGACATCAAGAAAATATTAAAACAAAACGCATATTTGTATAAAATAAAGAAAGATAAAAAGAGTATTGTGGTATTTTATTATTGCAAAACCCATCTTTATACCGTACATCTTCAAATCAAATATCAAATTATCTTAACTTTTATATTCTATTTTTTAATTCTTTCTCTTTCTTCATCTTTAAATAATAATTTTTATAAGCTTTGTACGATAAATATACAGAAAGCGAGAAAAATATGTACCTTATTCGTCTTCGAAATCCGCCGTCACTGTGTACACATTACAATATGCGACTCTTAGTTTGTGCAGACGTCATACGTAAGTGCAATGGCTTCAGACGTAACCCGGCACACGCGAACGATGCGTGATAGAGCGGCGGCGATAACGCAGAGAGATCCATTACGTTATTATTACTGAGGAAATTAATTAAACCCGACTAGCGCGAATCGGCGCGATATTATGCATATATATAACGTGCATACTTCTACGTCTCCTTTTATCGTTCGCCTGCACAATTAGTCCGCCATGCAGTAAACGTTTTTTAAAAAAGCAAGCAAAAGTTGACGCGACAGACATGTATCGAATAAAACAACATTATGTGAAAGACGACAGCAGTCGCGTTAAAAAAAAAGAGAGAGAGAAAAAAGAAAAAGACCAAGGCGAATCGTTCGTATAATTTCAGATTATTTGCCTCAGTAAAATTTTTCTGCGCTGTCGATAAACAGTTCAACGACTATTACGTTTCCAATAAAGCCTTTCTGTTGCATCGTATTCGCACACACGTATACCAAGGTATCGTTTTTCAGGGGCCATGCGCTACCTGCAGCGATTTAACGACAATTTCAACTGCAACTTGTTTCGTAAAAAAGAACGAATAAATGTAACGAATGAATAATCAGTAACAGACGCATTGTCATATATAACGTATGTTTTTATAATCCACAAAAAGATGCATCTCATTAAATTGCATCCTCTGAGTTTGAGTTGAAGCGATATAACGTAAAAGCTGCATGCTTACGCATCGTAAACATAGCATAAATTAAATCACAGTTTTCATCAATAAAATCCGATGAAATTAGCCGAGTTGTGCAAGGATAAAACCTTTATACGACTCGATGGTACTGACCTGCTTTATGGTAATGCATTATACAAATTTGAGAATTCAATCACGGAATCCCGAGCCGAAAAATATTGATTTCAGTTTGCACAGTTCGTTACGTCTCGGGAACGTCGCGTGACGACAAAACCGGCGACAGTATGTCCCGCCTTTGCCTACACGCGAACGAACCGTGCAAATACAAAACTGACTCCGAAATTTATTGCACGAATTACCGCGAGCGTCTTCGTAGACGATCGCGGCGAGCTCGAACTTGACCGAAACGATCATAATTGATACATAAGAGAGAACCGTGTTAAATACGCATGCATGTTCAACTCACAATGATTTCGACATATCGTTGTCTATCTAACAAATAGAATACATCGATAATCCACATACGTTTGAACGACCGTAATATCATCGAAATAGATAAAGACAAAACGATTATAAAGCAGAGTAAAATATAAACGATAATAATGACGGACGATTTTTAAAAAGTCGATATAGCAATTTGGACGTGCGGTTTACGAGATGCAGAAAAACATACATATACACGTGCATGTACACAGGCAGACACATACAATAAACTGACATTAAAACACAAGTCTTGCTACGAGCAAGCGAACACCCTGTATAACGAGGCGACTCTTACATACAGAATGGGGTACTATCTTATTTACGTTGAAGTGATTGTCGGCCAACTTAGATCGCCGGTGGCAATCATTCAATCAAGCCGAATTAAACAGCCCGGATTCACGCAGCGAAATCATTTAATATTTGACGTCAAGCACGATTATCGTATAACGGTACGTAATGGCCGTTTGTTTGTACAGGTTGCAAGCGGCGCGGCGCCGTAATTTTCAAATGGTATATTTGCCTCCCTGAAAACAACGCTGCTGAACGTCGTTACTGCATTGTTGCAAAACTTTCTGCATCCATTCGTGAATCAAATTTCGAATCACCGACACGTTCGCATTAGAAAAGAAGCAAGAACATCGCGACATAACATTTACCGTAATGAATTCTGAATAAAATCCGAGATGTCATAGACCGACTTTTTGGCGCAGCAGAGTACGATGCACTGTTCCGAATAAAATTATAGATTATCAATTATATTATTCAGCAAAACTTGAAATAAATCTTGCGATGTAAATCCTAGAGATCCATGAGACCGCTCGACTTTGTCGCTTTGTCATTTTCATTCTAATTAATATTTAAGCTTGTACAATGTAAGAATTAGAAATATTGTACAGTCTGAATAAGATGTGCTTATGATAATATCAGGTTAAGAAAAAAATGATTTAAGTTTAAATTAAACTTATTTTATAAGGAAACTAAAAAAAAATATGTTATTATATAAAAAAAGCTACAGAAAACCGAAAAACGTTTAGCAGTCCACTGGACCCGAATGTGACGAACTAAAGTTAAGTCACACTTTGGACACACGTTTGAGGCCTCCGCACAATGAAAAATATAAAGAACAAGGAGCAGAAATTAGCGATTAGGACTAAAGGACCAAGAATAAAGTTGGATGCACGATAAAAAAAATACAGGCAACAGAAACAAGGAGTAATACAGGCAATAGATTTTTTATCTATCGGAAGCCGTGTATTAATGCTACATCAGCTTTATTCCTGATTTCTTATTTCTAATCGCTAATATATGTTCCTTGTTCCTTATATTTTTCATTGTACGGGGGCCTTTAAGACACAAGACAGTATTATGCGTTATTAAAGACAAAAACTTAAAGTATAAAACATTGTCGTAAAATTATAAGTCAGTCACTAAACATAGTAGTAGGGGAGCCCAATAGGGGATTTTGGGATTTACTCGAGCGCGACAGATTAACATATAGGGGGATACCTTACACCCTGTTGAGTACCTCCACTATATATAAGCCCTTAATATAGGATCGCGCGTCTAGGGCAGCCGATCAGAATAGTAAAAAAAAATCGATCGTTAGAAATACTCGAGCGCGTCAGATTAAGGTAAGGTGGGTTAATAACATGCTGAAAAGTGTGCATTTCAATAATCTGACGATTTGAGCGTGACGTAAGGGAGTGGGAGGGTCACAAACTTGCAAAAAAAAACGTCACCTTGACATTCTCGAGCGCGGTCGAATTTTTTTTTATTTTGAAGGAAATAATTCAAGAATAACGGAAAAAATATAATCTGCCGATTTCCACAAGCCGAAGTAGCACAAATCGTCAGAAAAGTTTAGTGCGTGCAGCTGCAGTGAAGCATGTATTCCCCAGTTCCCCACTCCGCGCCTCTATTTCCCTTTCACTTTTTCTCGATCTCTTACTCTCTCGCACCGTCCCCACACTACTTTCCGTCGCCATGACGCCATCACAGCTGATCACACGCGTTCGTGGCATTATAAATTATATGTACAACGCTCTAGCTTGTTTATTTGTCACATTTAGTAATTAAAAAAAAAAAAATTTTTTTTTATTAAAATTTTTTTTTTTCAATTTGTCAGATTAAGAAAATCCCTCCAAATAATCGTCAGATTATGGGTCAGTACGACTAGGACATCAAGCTGAATCACCTGTATAATAATCTGACGCGCTCGAGTATTTCAAAATGGCGATTTTTTTTTGCATTATCAAGAAGCCGCCATGAGCTTGCGTCATGTCCGAATCGTCAGTCTTTTGAATGGGAGCTTCTTTCGGGTTCACTTAATATCCCCTCTGAATATCTGACGCGCTCGAATAAATTTTTTTTTCCCGTTTTCAACCCTTCCGTACAGCCACTCCCACCATGCAAACCGGCAGATTAACATACCTCCAATATCAGAGACACGTGGGGCATATACACTATCAATATCTGACGCGCTCGAGTATTTTCATGTGACTATTTTTTTTTACATTTTTGAAAACCTGTAGACGCTTCCCCCACCGGTGAAAGGGTGTACATTATATAACCTTTTTTTCTTTCTACCATCTAATCTTCAAAATCCAATAGGTTTCTACGACGCTCGAGTAAATCCCCATTTAGCCCTCTGGGCTCCCCTACTATAGCCGAAGCCGGAGCTCGCCGAGATTCGTGCGGCATCGGGAAGCATATAGCGAGCTGAGTTCGGGTCAAACGATGCAAAAAGCGCGAGAGAATCGGCTCACGAACACAGCATGCACTTGTGCAGCACGGGAGCCATTCATTTCATATGTCACCACATGAGTGCATGCTACCGAGAGTACCGAGACCGGCTTCTGACACATCACTATGGTAGATTGTATCTGTATAGATGTTCTGTGTGTGAAGGACAAAATCGTCCAAAAGTTTTCAGCCCGTAACCGTAGGTAGTCGGATGTTTTCGGCGTTCATTTCGAGTATCAAATTTTGAATCGTATTGTCGGCAAACAACTACTTTATTCCAAAGAATACTAGACGAGAGTGTGGCGATCGATAGCGCAGAGAGATGTGCCAAGGCTAGCAAACCGGCGGATCACAGTTCAAATCCGACCAAAGATTTGCTAGGTTTTTTTCATCGATCGCCACCTCTCGGAAGGTGGCGAGGATGGGCAACCTTCCGAGAGTATCTTGCCCCTAACTCTCTCTAGAGTTTGAGGGGGATGCGTAATAGATACGTATATGTTATGATAGATAACCATCCAAACACACATATATAATAAAAAAAAAAATTTTTTTTATAGAATTCAGGTTGAAAAAAGAAACAAGCTACTAATTTTATATTTACATGCCTAGAAACTCTTTTGATAGTATAATCATGTATTTATTTATTTTTGTCAAATATTTAAGCAGTTAAATAATACATATATTTTTAATATTTAGTCAAATCTCTTTCAGCGGTTATTAAATTTTTGATTCGCCTTAGCATACTATTAATGGATAATTGTACTGTCTCTTTTGCATCTATGGGTGATGATTCCAGACATAAATAATTGTATCAATCAGCTGAATTATTGTGGTAATCACTTCTTTTGTTACTTTTCTCTTTATCCATTCTCACATAATTATTTTCAAATAAAATACGGCATAAACAAATGACTGTCTTCTACAGAACAATAGTTTATTAACATACTTTGATGGATTATAACAATGATAGATGAACGGTATCATAAAGCTGATGCGGGGAAGTCAACAAATTGTAAAAAATTAAGATGCGTTTAACAATAATGGGGAGGGGCAGGGACTATACATCTAAATTATCTGGTATATGTATATTCATATACACAAATATTATGTGTTATTTTAATACGCATAATAACCAAAGAATTATGTATAAAAAACATAATTTTTCTCATTAAATAACAAGTTCTTTGGCATAAAATATTTTATTATTCTATTAATTATGATAAAATAATTAAATTTTACAATGTGCATAAACTCATGCTCAGTTGCACGCGACATCTGATATCACTACTTTCATAGCAAAAATAGATTAAAACAACAATGTTTTGCATATTACTTATTTTGACAGGTGCGTGCAACTTTGGCGCTTATTTTTTACCTTTTTAAAAAGATGTTTTTATGGTATCGAAATAAATGTAGTTTTTGACAATTTTAAGTTTGCGATTTAAGCAACTATAAGGATAACCTAGAATTCAAAGACAGATTGTTTTACGAATTATTTCTTACACGATATTACTCAACAGAGATTAACATAGAAATTACATGCTGATGTTACAGATAATAATCAGATATCAGTCCTAATTAAAATGTAATTATAAGTAGTAGCCTAGCCTTAGCCGAAAAAGGCGTATGCTAAGAATCGAGAGAGAGAGAGGGGGGGGGGAAGGAGAGAGAAGTTAATCTATTTCAGTTTAAAATTGATATTTTTAGAACATCCAAGATGACTAATAGACCGATTCTTGATGTATTAATACTAATTATCGCCGATAATTACTGAACGTTATTTTAATTTCACGCTCGAGTACATGCGGCCTCCAGAGCGATGCTTTTATTAGGCTCTCCTTCTGCCAACCGCGTCTATTTATAGACACGGAATTATCTTCATCCGTTGTGGAAACAATACGCTGGTGAAAAAAAAACCCGAGGAAATGTCATATAAGAATGACGACGATTCTCTGCGATTTACTCGACGTGTCGCGCGCTGGCTTCCGCGGAGAACGAAATTCGCTCGTTAGCGAGTTGAGAGAAGCATCACGATTCGCGATTGACATTTTTCGCGGTTTGTACGAATGACTAGAATGAAGCTCGGGAAAAAGTGATCGGTCGTCGTGTCCGCAACGCAATTTGGAAATTTCTTTCCTCAGAACGCCAGGATAAACGAAGCGACGAGACGCGATTTTTATCTCCCTGTGACGCGCGCTCGCGCGCTCGCTCGCTCACTCACACCTGCGGCGAAAACGAAGTTATTGTCCACGCACATGCGGTTACTTTGCATAAGATATGCGCGCTTAGGCCGGGAGCTCGAAATAAACTCGTCGCTGCAATTCGACACGTTCGATCGCGACGACATCGTTGTCATTTAGCCTGATTTCCATCGGCACGGTTTGCTTAGCCGGTGAGCGAATTCGGCTTCTTCGAACAAATCACGTTCCACGTTTGGATCTCCTCGCCTTGGACGTGACGACTCCAATCAGTCTCGCAAAATTGCCTTTTAGGCTTGCGTATCGTGATTCGATTATCCTCTCGAAATGGTCGTTACCACGATAAATTATTCCAGTTAACCGAACTAGATTCATTTTGGCATTAAAAATTCAAATACAAATTATCGAAGATGTATACGTAATAATTCTTCTGCTGCTTAATATGTTTTCGTAGTATTTAAAGTCGTTTTTTTTATCATACCGGTCAAATCTTCTACGGGATGTCACGAGTTCAAAACTTTCAACAGAGCGTCGCTCGCAAGGAAAATGCAGAAATATCTGATGCAAGTACCAGTATACTATACATGACAAACCCCGAATGTTGACATTCACAGAAAAAAAGATAAGATAACAGCTGTTAGTACCCGATCATCGTTTCCTGCACGTTGCCATCTACGTCACTGTTGCTAACTGTGGCGTGTGTATACACGTGTACTGTGTACTGTAACGAATCGATATTATTTTTTTCTCAAAATCTCTTTTGCGCGCAAAATCAATGCCATCGCGAACCATCGCCGATATCGCTCGACTCGCCGTTCGCCGCGAATCTGTCTCAGCTGTCAAAGTATTTCCACGAAATACTTAGCGCGAAAGATAACAACGGAAGGAGAGAAAGAGGCACGAACGTCGGAAAAATTATACGGAGATAATGAATCGCAGAGAGGTACAAATGAGTGCGTGAGCGAAATTAATCGGCGAAGATGGGAGAGATCCCGCCTTTTTCGAAGTACGTGTCACGCGACATAGAGGAGGATTTACTAGCCACGAGGAAATCAACAGGTTTCATATCAAATCTATATATTTAAGACCATCTTAAGCATAATCTTAAGATGTTATAAATCAATCACAGAGCATCTTAAGACATTACTCAAGACCTTGAAATAAGAACGGACTACAAATAAGCCCAGAAGATTGATTTTCATATTAATGGTATATAGGCGTGCAGCGTCCAGATATAATCGATCGATATTTCCGCC
This sequence comes from Temnothorax rugatulus, assembly GCA_035220575.1. Classification (NCBI taxonomy): domain Eukaryota; kingdom Metazoa; phylum Arthropoda; class Insecta; order Hymenoptera; family Formicidae; genus Temnothorax; species Temnothorax rugatulus. The sequence goes on along the minus strand of JASTWL010000744.1, from coordinate 62,812 downwards.
ACTTTCATCGGTGCAATCGTCATTTTTTTTATTATCCCGAGATTCCTCAAGCCCGACGATAATCGACAAGAAAGGCAGGACCGATCTCCATTCGCGAAGTAAATGCAATCGCGATGATGCGACGACTACTACGCGAAGCTATCGTGCCGAGGAGACTACTTTCTTTGAAACGTGACGCTTCTCATTATCGCACCTCATTATTTACCAGCGCTGTTTTACGAGCACGTGCAATCGCGACGTATGCGTCTCGCCGCAGAGCACCGCGGCCGAAGACAATTTGCATAAACTTTATTTAGTCGGTCTTTAGTCGGCCCGACTCTGTGTTTAACGCTACATTACTCGTCCGCGAGGAATGCGCGAGTGTGCGTTGAAGATGCTAAACAAAAATATAAATTTTAAATGTTTGCTCGTAAAGGTGAGATGTAATTTCCCTAATTATAAATAATTATTCTAATCGTTTCAGTTTGATATCGTTTCCCAAATCGCTTCTAATTTCGGCGAACGGACACGTGTGGCACGACAATCTTCTTCTACACATAATGATGTCATGTCATTAAAGTGCTCGCGATCGTCGATCACTCTTACGGTACGTACGTGTCCGGGAAGCAAAGTGTCTCGCGGTACCGAGCAAATAGCGTTAGGCTGCTTAACTTCTACTCGTAAATAAGATTACATTCAACTGACTACGGATTTGCAAACAATTAGAGTGTAAACGAGCGCACTCCTCGGCGGCGTACGAATATATGCCGCGCGACATTCGCAGATTATTCTCGTTCGCGCATTGCAGAAATATGCACCCACATAGCCAAATTTGTCGAGAGCAGATTTTAAAAATATAATTTGCTGCAAATGTTGCCGATAGAATGCCAGCAGAAATATAACAGATTTTGCTAACAGAATGTAATGGCAGATTGATCGCAGAAAGTGAACAAAATCTACCATTTAAATGATGTATTCCATTTAATTGTTTAAATATAGTTTAAATAGAAATGACAGATTTTATTCGGTTTCTGCCGACAATCTGCTGTCAGATTATATCGGCAAAACACGAGTTTAATACGGACACAGATGATATCGGATCTGTCGTGATATCTGAGCGAAATCTGCTGCCAATCTATTGTCATATTGCGAGCAGATTAATTGTTTACTGGGTGGTGGCGGGTCGTAATGCGTGTTGATTGTATCTACACAATCCTGCGTAAACATTTCAATTTTGCGAGTTGTGCTAAATAATTATCTTAAGAGATATAAATATGGTGCATAAAGTGATAAAGAAATCGACAATGTTAAATGTGTTAAATAATTTTTTTGTAAATGATTATTAAGAACTGCAATGCATTTGTAGCTGAAATATATACATGCAAATGTAGATAACGGCATTATGGTTGAGCTATGACATGAATGAGGCTCTTCCTCGTCCGTCTTAGCGAACTTAGAATATTTAATTTGAAAACGAATCATTTATGTACTCGTTTTTATAAGATAAAACATTTGATCTTGTCTTAATACAAGGTCTAGGTTTAATTTGCAAATACACTGTTAAATTTGTAATGTCAAATTATATTCAATTTGAGTCATTTTTAACCATTCTTATAGGTCGCCACTGCTCCTACTCAATATGTCGTTAATTTAACTAAAATAATGTTATAATTTAACTAAACCAATGGAGTTAAATATATAATACTGTTCTGTGTTAAAACGATAAATTTTAATATACATGATGAAAATGACGAAATTATTTAATTTAAGGTACTGGCTTAAATTCCATCTTTTAATATTTAGCAGTGTATACAAATCCGACCGTAATGCAGATAAATCGGTTGTACTAATCCTCGAATTTGTTTTCTGAATCTTCCAAATTACGACGTGTATGATAAATAATCGAGCGCGTTAATTCATGTTAAAAAAACAAAAACAGAGGGCTTGAACGCCATTTATTACATTTAATATCGCGAGATCTCTGTTTACATATACGAATACACTTCTCACGGACGCGAATGAGATTCAACATGTAAATCTTGATTATGTGCGGATCTTCATTAACGCGCGTAAAATTAATCTCCATCATATACTTTAGGAAGGTAAATCCAGCTAGTATGAGACTGCAGGGATAAGAACACTACGCTGGTGACACAATTAAAAGTGTATCTTGGTCTCAGGCCGTACTTACAAGGTCGTACGTACAGGCCGTCGTACGAAAATTTGCTTGTGATAAATGTTGCAGGGAATCGCGAAACAAAGCTCCATGGGTTAATTCTAACTGTACTCGGTGCATTTTATGCGCGATGCGCAAGGATGAATGTATTCCCAAGAATAATGATTAGTGGTTGCGCCTCAGTTAATTTCCTCTTCGTATTATACCAGCTATAAAATTTTCCGGAATTACGCGTAAAATCACATTAACGTTAATTAGAGTTATCATCTCATATCATCATTTCAGGACCATAAAAATCTTCGACCAACCTGTTTAGAATGATCGTAATGACTAGTCACTTTGCGCTCTATCCGGTTTTAACATTGTTAATTGTAACGCTACTAATATAGCTGATATTCTATTTATTATTAATTATGAATAATAAATATTAATTAACAATTATTAATAATTGCGAGTAGCAAAATTAAACCAAATAGTTATAATATTCTTACTGGACCTGCTCGTGCGTTGTGTACTTGCAAAACTAAATAAGCGCGGTTGAAACAAAAAGGCGAGGTTTAAAAATTATTCTAGCGCCGGGTCGACATCTGCGATTACATTAATACTACAGATATTTCAGTCTCGGTTGATTTATAAATAAGCAAATAGTTTTTCCTGTTTCTCGCGCGGACGCTCGAAATAGTTTGCAGTGAGTAGAACAAGTATTTGTGCGTACGGTATCGTAACAGTTTGGAATTCCTGTCTTTTCAAAACTTGTCAACCCTTGTCAAAATTAAGAATTGATGCGATGGACGCGATCATGTGCCATTCACGATCGTCACGCGTGCCATCGACACGTTTACGATTGTCATGATGAATCCATCAATGCAAGTTTCCGTCGATAGAGAGAGAGAGAGAGAGAGAGAGAGAGAGAGAGAGAGAGAGAGAGAGAAAGAGAGAGAGGAGGGATGTGAAATGAGAAGAATATTAGAAGATGGAGGAGGGAGAGGCCAGAGTGGAGAATAAGAAGAGCGAAAACCCGCACCATTTTTTTAAATAAAATAATTTTTTTATTTAATATGATTTCTCTAGTCATTCTGCATTTAAAAGTATTAAGCTAAGGTTATAAAAAAATTATTAGTGTTTTCGAGATATTTTATATTATATATTCTAATGTATTTTAACATAAAATATAAAAAATCTCGAAAACTATTCATTTTTTAATAATTGCATATTAATACTTTTATTATTGTCTTAATACTTTTTAGATACAGAATAATGAGATTAATTGGTGTAAAGAAAAGCAGGGGTGCGTATGGTCTAGGTCGTAAAGTTCCATAACCTCAAGGAAGGACTCGAACCGGGTTCGAGTCCACCTTTTGATTATGGTCTGGATTTTACAAGAGAGTAGGGGGCTCTCGTGGAGAAATTTTCATTTGGTCGTAGGTGCACGTGCGTGATATGACATGCGTGATATAATTGGACCATATGCACCCTTATTTTTGCTAACGTTGGGTGTATATATATATATGTTAATTTTTTTAACCAAGTTTAGTTAAAGTTAATGGATTATCGGGATTATAAAATTAATTTAGTTACGTTAAAAGTTGCATAAACAAAAAATAACAACAATTACAATATGGACCATCAAATAAATTTAATATTTTATTTGCAAATAAAGTTTACATAAAATAAAATAAAAAATATTTTTTATATAGGAATTTTTTTTTACAATTATGAAAAACTAATAATAGTTGTAAGAATTATATACAGATAAACATAGTAATTTTTACATAAGTATTAATAATTATTATAAAAGAAAAATGAAATTCTAATTAACAAAAAAAAAATGCAAGTAACCTTGTACTCCACTTTGTGCTGGTCATGCCTGCACACTCTTTGATAATTATGCGAAAAATAAATTATTAATAATTACAAAATACTGATAACAGTTATGCAGAATTACATAATACCTACATCGTAGAATTATATGTTAAAAATAATGATTAAATTTTAATAAGAGCGTTATTTCAAAATAATGATCGGTTAATTTTCCTCATAAATCGTCAATTGATCGCGATCAGATCGCGATCACGACGGATGGACGGATCGTTTTCCGAAGTGTACAGTGTATGTACATTGCGCGCGATTGGTGATCGCGACACCGATCCGCGGCACCGTCGCAAGTGGTGCCCCCTACGCAGCGTGCATTGGCACTAATGGCACTAGGCCCCGTTCCCGTCGCCCGTCGCCCGTCGGAATCATGTGTTTTCTCAGTATGTTGCGGCCTTTGCGTATGGTCGTATCGCGCGCGAGTGATCTTAGTGATTCATAGATCGAGTGCGAATTGAGCGGAATCGTGACGAGTAAGGAAGAAAGAAAGCGCGTGCGCGCGCGCTACAGCTACGGGAAATTCGAAGTTGAACTAACGACAGGGAGGAAACAAGGCAGTGATTATCGCGCATGTTCGTTAGATCGTTCGTCCACCGCGACCAGTCAAATCAGTTTCGCCTGGCACTTCGCGTTTTCTCGAAGATCCCGAAGCGATCGAGAGGCGCCCGCGGTGCGCAGGCGTGGAAGCTAGGAAACGGAAAAGGCGCATTCGCGCTCTCTTCTCCCTTGACCTTCGGCCCTCCCCTTGCCTTTTCGCGCTAGACCGGAGCGTCCATCCACCTCGTCTATTTGTGCGTGTGCACGAGTGTGTCGTCAAATCCTTCCTATGGGCTATATAATGATGTGATTGCCGTTTTTCCGTCTTCGTCTTGTCGCCACCACCGCAGAAGTTTGGTTGGCTCCGCGGCTTCGAGGCTCTGCGAGGCTCCCCGCCTCCCCCTCCTCCTCACCCCCGTCCCGGAGACGGGAAGAGAGAAGAGACCGGCCGGTCCAGAAGTTCCTGGACTCTTCTCACGGGAATCTGACCAATCAAGAATCGGAGAATCGGGGATGTTGAAGTGAGTCCCTCTTCCCGGCCACCCCGTTTCATCCACGCGTGACCGGATTACCATGCTGGACGCAGCCACGAGTCACAGGTAAGGAAATATCGCGCGACCCCCCTCCGTCCGTCTCTTTCCCCCCGCCGCTTTGCTCTCTCTCGCGCTCTAGCTCCTCGTACTGGCCGTGCTGCGCCTTCTCTTTCTCGTCGGATCACGCGAGTCCAAAGACTCCGAAGCGGCGCGCGGAGAATCAGCCGCTGCGTATTGTACAAACGCGAGAGAGAGAGAGAGAGAGAGAGAGAGAGAGAGAGAGAAAAGTTCTTCGCGTCCTGGAGCGCGCGCGAGCATCAAAGATCGTCGCCGATTGGACGACCGCCAGTCGGCGATATGCGGAAATTCTCGCGAGAAATGTTCCCTCGCATGTCGCTCGGCGTGCTCCCCGAGCGCGATGTCGCAATGAATGCCGTTTCGTCGGATAATTCGACAATCTCGTGAGCGAACGTCCCGCGCCGAGAACGGATCTCCGCACCCGCCCACCCCCCGGCTCGGTGTGGCGCGGCGTGGCGCGGCGCGGCGCGACGCGCCGGTAAAATTCTCGCGATAGGCGGTTTTTCGACCCGCTTCGCACGACTCGCGCGGATCGATAAACGGCGCGGACCGCTCCTATTTCAATATCGAAAACGCGTATACTCGATTTATCTTATCGCGCGAGATTCTTTTAATTGGGGCCATTGCGGGAAGAGAAACGGGAAATAAACACCGAAATCTTCCGCGAGAGCGTTCGCGGGGCTCCGTTATTTAACGTTACTTAGCGGCTGAGAACGCGACATCCGCCTCTGGCGCGGTTTAAGACACACAAATATCGCAACGTTATCGCGTGGGCGGGCTATGATATTCGTATTTAGCTCTGTGAGCGAGCACCGATGGGGAGCCGGGGGGGGGGGAGGGGACGCGAGTACGCGTGCTGCGAGCTACATTGTTTATTTATTCTAACGCTTGCACGTGCTTCCGTAACGTTACGATAATATCGCGGAGTGCCGCGCGATAAGCGCCAAACCGGGGCTTGGCACCGGAGACCGGAGCACTTACGTAAACATTCGGGACTGCTAACGCGCGGACCGTGTAAAATTTTTCCTGTTTTAGATCTTTCCTTTAATTCGCATAAACTGTATAGCATCATATCTAACAATAAGCCAAATGAAAAGGACGGAGATAGATACGCACGTGTCAACCGTGCTGGCTGCCGCGTGACTTTGATATTGGCAAAAACGCCGCGTCTGAAAAAAAAAACTCGTCAATGTAAGAGAATAAAAATAGCCAACCATTTAAATGCTAAGAAAAAACTGGGGAAACAACATTATTACTTTTTTAATTGCTGCGTATGGTACGCATCGAGGTATTTTAATTACATATAATTTTTACACACGTGCTATTTACAATTTAAAAAAATATAAAATAAAGCTGCTTCCTCAGTTTTTTCTTAGCGTTTAAATAGCATTGATTTTATTCTGTTATGCCGAGATAAACGTATGTAAGCGATAAATTAAAGCAAGTCATCTATATTATAAACTTGGAATCGTTTATATATCCACACATATGTATAGATAATTATATACATATAGATAATTTTGCATTATACATTTATAATGTAGATCACTAGTTTCTATTTGTTACATACAAACAAGGGGTTATCTTCAGATTTTTACTTTGACATTTAAAAGGTGTTCCAAGCGACTTCTTAACATTCCAACACTTCATATTTTTGTCGCGTACTTCATCGAAAATGCTTGATTTTTATCTGCATTGGCAAACATTTTTTACTTGCTATTGTATTTCTCGCATATCGATTTTGTTCGACGTCAAATACAATATGTGTTGACAAAACCCAACGGATTATGTAGTCTGATGATTTGCGAGAGAAAGGGAAAGGGAGACAAGGACAAGCAAACGATTCACCCAGGCGGTCCTATTCATACTTCGCCTAAAGTTTTGAATACATCCTAACAACGCGTATTGAAGCACAACGATAAGATAATAATTTACTTAGGCGCAGCGTGTGCTGAAAATTAGCGAGTTACATTTGTAACCGCAATCAAGAGTTCTATTCTAGTAAGATTAATCCTTAGATTCACGTTAACTAAGCACTTTTGTTCTTTAAGCATTCAATTTCACTGAACGCTATGAATGTCATCTGCATATCAAATTGCTTTTTCTGTAATCCCTTATTACAGCCTTGTTCAGTATTAAAATAATTAGATGTCGAAATATAAGCTTCCGCATGGAGAGAATTTTTTCTTAGAATTTACCCTGAAATTATGGTAGTTATGGGACATGTTACTACGAAGAATTTTATACGAGCTATTCTAATTTATCTGCCATAATAAAAAATATTAATATATCTATTACATTAAAATATAAAATATGTTTGATTAATTTTACTAAAATATATCTAGGAAATTTCAATTTTTAATTTTTTTTAAATTACCAGTCTGCTTGGTAATTTTTATCACGTTGTTTGCAAAATGTCTTTTGTATATTTCAAAAATCCCTTGGTTGCCAAGTTGTCCTAAGTTTGTAGTGAATTTAACGGTAAAATCTAACGAAAAATTCTCTCCGTGTCAGTAGAATAAGCTCAATTCAAAGTTTGTTGTACGGGATGTCGAAGAGAGAGACAGAGAGAGATTATCACGTGCAATATATATCCGCGCCCGCGGGCGCGGCGCGGCGCGGCGCGGCGGAGGATAGGAAGGGAGCAGGATGAGAACTGTCTAATCGCGTGATTCATGCGCGATGCTGAAGCTTATGAGAAGTAATCCGGGCCATCTGTTTAGTTGCAAAAATTAGGTATTGAGAACACGGTCAACGTTCCGCCCGATTGAATGGTACTTTGTTGCTCAATCGAACTAATCGTTCTTGATTAAAAGTTACAATGACAGTCGTACGAAAAATGAAGATGCACTTGAACTTTATTTCAATGCCTGTGTATCTCACACATATATTTTCATATACACTCTCTCATCTCTTTACCCAGCTAACTTTGATTGTTTACAAATATAAGCTATCTCCGAGCTCGGGCAATTTTTTTTCTCCCAATCTTCAGCTCGCAACGTGATTTCCTCGTACTTAGTGTGTAGATGTGTAGAACAATAGCCCGAACGCGCAAGAATGGTGTAAAAACGGTTTGAAGAAAGATCTGTAGCCTAGCGAGTATCGGCGGCGTATCCGAATATAAGGTTAGTGGATGCGGGTCGAGAGTGTTTTCAAACACTCGACATACGACTCCGTTTGCACAAATCTTTTGTACGTTCGACGTTTCACGCGGAGCGATATCTCGCATCTTGCGAAGTGTCTAGAATCATTGTGTATGTATATGTGTATGTATATGAGGCGCGTGTTGCTTCTTTCCCTCGCTTACGTTTCGAAGTACAGATTACCATCGCACTCTTTGTTGTCCGCCGCGCCGCAGGCGAATTCGCCGAGGATTGATATTACTCGGAACCTCGGACACGTGGTCACGGCCGGGCACATATACACATACAGGTTTGTTATGCTGAACTCCGTGTGAATCACACAGTCTCGTTTTTCGTAACGAGGGGCAGCGAGAAAGGGAGAATCACCGCGAAACTTCATTAACGTCCGTATATGTTTCTCTCGCGAACGCGGCAACACGGCAGCGGGCGCTGCTTATGCAGCTGTCGTTTCACATCGTCGGTGAAACTACCGAAAATTTTTCCGTGTATGTTAATTAATTCCTGCACGCGTAACGAACGTCGCAAAAAGGAGGAAAGAAAAATGAACGAAAAAGAATTAATGAAAGGGTCGAATCGCCCGACGATGTCCGGCGAGAGTGTCGCGCTTGAAAAAACAAACTCATTAATACGCGCTGCGCGATAAACTTAGCGTATTGTGTCCCCGCCCGACTGCGATTATAAACGCGCGTCTGTTTATTCTCCCATTTTTCCACTATCCTCGCTATTCGCGCGGAATTTTATTGATTGAATATTAGCGATGTTCACAAGTTACGAGGCGATTTTTTTTAATCGCATGAAGAAATTGGCAACTTCCAAGATTTCGTTGTAAATAAGATCCGCGCGTAAACAATGTAATCGCTCATACACAATGTAATCAGTCGTACGCAGTCGAAAACGGCGCGACCGGCGATCAAAACGTTGAGACCTTTAGTCGCTTCATTTAATTGCGTTGCATTTTAAGACTGTATATACTATCGCGTCTATGATAGTACTCTCACGTTCGGTCTAAACTATTCCTAGATTATTCCATCTTTCGCGCGTTCAAATTATCTGGCTAACGCGAATCATTCCAACAATGAGATTTATCCGAATTCGTGAATTTTCTTCCTAGAAACGGTCCCGTTCATAATTCCCAGGCAGGATGAAAATTCCGGCGTATCGAGGAAACGAACGCGAGTCGAGGAAATCAATTTTGCGCTCGCGACGCGGATCAAAGGTTGCTACGATAAATATTCTCCGCCAGCCACAGCATCAGTAGTCAGACAATAGTTTTCTGTTGCACACTATTTTTAACCCATGAACGGGCGCCTAATTTCTTTTGCATAAATAGTCACCTGGAATGATGATTTCTACACCCCAATTAAAAGTCACTGTTATCAATTACACATTGCATATTTTTGATTGTTCTATAATTTATTAGTATTTAAGGATAATATAGATTTACTCAACATTTTTTAAAACGTAAACGGCACGCGTTAAATTGACTGTAACGCGAGCTTTCAGTTTTCGATATTGGGGTGTAAAAATCACCCCAGGCACTCGTTCACGGATGAACGAACTGGTCTCGAGAGGGGAATGTGCGGACGATGCGGACATATTAAGTGCCGGAGGGTTGTTTTACCAGACCATTGAATCGCTTCGGCCACCGATTGTTGTTTTACATTTGATAAATACCTGTCTCGTATTCATACTTTATTTGCACACGCCGCGATGACGTTCCTCGTCAGCGATTTCGGCATGATGCGAAATGTGACAGCGTGAAAAACAACATCAACGAGAGGAGGATACGTGCTTTAGAGAGGTGTGAAATTCAGTCGTGATAAGTATTCCATGGCTCGTAACACTTCGCGACAGTAGCGGCCAAAGATTTCTTAAGTAGATAATATAAACTTAAATAGGCCAGTTAAGATCTTTTTGATTTCCTTTGAAATGAAAATATAGACAAAGATTTATTCAATTCAAATATGCACAGCATAAATGTATGAGAAATTATTTTATTGATTGAATATTGGCGATGTTCAAGTTGCGAGGTGATTTTTGAATCACGAAGAAATTGGTGCAACTTCTAAGATTTCAGTATAAAAAAGATTCACGTAAACAATATAATCGCTTGTACACAATGTAATCAGTCATGCGGAGACGAACGGCGCAACCGGCGATCAATCTCACCGAGCGTGACGCATGGCCGAGAAAAAAAAACGTGCTTTCTAATTAATCAATCAAGTTAAGTGGTTAACAGCCATAATTAACCGCATGCGTAGCTCGAACGTTGAAATTACCCGATTAACCTGTGTTATTCCCAGCCACCAACGAAGTTGGAATCCGCTGGTATGGTCATTCAGAGTCGAATTACGCTACTCCGTGCAAAAGCTCTCCAGATCCGTTTCTCCCGGTCAACGTGAAATTTCAACCGGAATAAAATCACGCGTCTCTCCCGTATCGTCGTGATCGCGTGATCGCGTGATCGCGTACCTTTCTTTTCCTGCGAATTTTCTTCTGTTTCTAAGAAGTTGTTTCCAAAAAATCTATAATATTTTATACCGTAACACAGCGCGATTACATTCTCGAACTGTTAATGATAACATTTGCTAATATTGGGCAAAATTTGATAAATTTACGTTTTTGAATCAATGAGAGCTGAACACAGAGTTAATCTATAGGAAATTTCGCATCGCGATCTTTTTCTCAGCAAAAGTATACAGAGAGGTCATTATACTACAACTTTTCGTTAGCTCACTTTCTAAATTTCTTCTTTAAAAGATGTAAATCAAGAGACACGGTAGTGTCTCGCGTCAAGTTACGTATACGTATATTGTGGAATTGCGGTATAAAATATCATAGACTTTTTGGACTTCTTAGAAACAAAAGAAATTTCGCAGGAAAAGAAAGGTTATTACAATTTTCTCTTTTACATGAATTTCTGTTTCAGTGAATAATTAAATATTTGCATATACGTGGGTTTGCATATCATTGCGAGTATAAATGCATCCGGCACCCGAAGTATCAGAGAAATTTTAGCGAACATTATATTCCGACCCTCAATTAATACGCAAATATTTGCGTCGGGCGGGATAAATCGTGTGCATACAGTAAAATCAACCTGTCATATCCTGCGGTACAAGTAGGACAAGTTTATTTGCTAATTTGCTTCGATTAGCATGTATCGGGATTTGTCAGAATTTAACAAAGCAATCAAATCACGCATGATTATAATATTACTGCGAGCATACAATTGTGAGGGGGTTTTAATTTGTTAATAGCGTGTAACGTTCATCGATTTTCTTAAGTACCCGCGTGACGCGCATGGAATTTCGGATACGCAGATTTGCGTGGACAGCCGAAAGAATTCGTAGAAGTATTTTTCTCCTCTTTTTTTTTTAGTATTATGTACGCGCACACGTTGGAATGCTTGGACTGCGCGTTGAAAGGCGGGCGCCAACTTTGAAGACGAAATTTATTCACGGAACGTAGCGCACGTATGTGGAATGGACAAATATGTCTTTATTCCCTTAACCGCGTCGCGGGGTGCTAAAGTATATCAGTAGCGAGGCATTTTCAAATGTGCTACGGAAAAAAAGGAGGCAAGAAAAGGAATAAGATTTTGTCACTGTTAAACGGTATCGTACGTTGCGCGTTACGAGACTATCAAGCGTTAGTATTCGCGTTCGCGATTCCGCGATACGCATACGACATCGCAACGGCACGCGTGTTTGCGCCGCTACGTGCACGCGTGCCGAAACAACTTGGTTTGGGACTTGGAATGAAAGGAACATTATGATCAGCCGAGACACAACCGTATTCGTAATAATGCTCACGGTACATCGTCGTCAAGTGCGCGTGAGTGGCACTCGTTACTGCTTGCTTATATGGCATTATTAACTCATCAGTCATTACTTAATCGCCCTTACGATTACGTATTGCGGTACCTTTGAACCTACGAATTGTCGTGCAAGGTGCTTCTTTTTTAAACATTACTTGTGACAGGATCAAAATAGGATGTTTTGATCGCTCAGTAGAAACTCAGCCTTATTTGCATCTATCTACTTCCGGCATCCGTTGCGAGTGCACTCCGTCGGAACGATTAAGATCGTACAAATGTCGCAAAAATTTTTTCACGCACTTAACATTTTCGAAGAAACGAATAATCCGCTGCAAAAAAGAGTTCGAATGAGATTTGATTTGCATAATTTTCCTATGTCGCCATCGAATAAATTAATGCGTGATATCGGGAACAAATCTTTCCAGTTACACAAAAATTGGACGAATAATTCGCCACATTTTGCGAATAAAGAAACGCGTAAAAAAGAAGCACTTTTGCACCTTGCACGATAATTCGTAGGTTCAAATGCGTATTACTGCAATCGTAATGCGTAATAGTAAGGGCGGTTGAGTAATGACTGACGAGTTAATAATGCATATAAGCAAGCATTAAATAACGAGTGCCACTCACGCGCACTTGACGACGATGTACTTACATAATTACGAATACGGTTGTCTCGGCTGATCATGATGTTCATTCAGGCCACGATTAAAGAGCTGCAGATGTGTTTTCGCTCCTCCCGTCTCTCTGCAAAGCGGAGCGACTTCGTCATATGTAACGTATCGATTGCGGCCATAAACGACCGGTGAAAATGTGCAACGCCCACGATAGAAAAACCCGTTATTAAAAAATGGCCGCATCTCACGGCGTTTTATATTCTCTCGTATCTCATTGATCCCATGGGCGGCGAGCAATTATGTAATTATAACGTAAAACGGGAGAGAATATTTATTGCCGGTCAGGGATATTACTCATTCGATTCTTAGGCAAATCACTCGGAAAAGTGTAAAAAATACGAGAATTTGTTTAAAATACCTTAATATATGTATAAAAAATTTCATATTAATATCAGTTGTGTATATTACAGTCTTGACAAAATAATATGGATACACGAACAATTGAGAAGTTGCTGAAACTAAATAACTGTTACTTTCGTAATAAAGTGAACAAGATGAAATGAATTAAACATTATACCGTAGAAGAAATTCATAATTTTTATTCGCACACAGCGCAAAAGGATATATAAGCTATAATTTATAAACTAAATTATAAACTTAAATTATAAATATTTAACTTTAGTAACTTTTCTCAATTGTCACTCTATATATGTGTACACGACATACATCTGGTATATCCTCCGCTTTGCAAAGACGAGAGGAATTAAAACACATCTGATGCAGCTCTTTAATCGTGGCCAGAATGAAAGGAACATCATGATCAGTATATATACGTAATTCAGATTGTTAAGTTGTTTTTCAAAAAATTGCGTTATACGATTCGTACTTCTCGTAATACGCGTCATGCTGATATCTAACCGCTTTGTTGAGGATGAATGGATGTTTTGCTTCTTTGCTTGAATAAAAAGGGATGACCTTGGATATCAATCGGGGCAAAGAGGCAGCTAGAAATAAAGTGCGTACATGAAAACGGAGACATAAAAAAAATAAGCACAATTCTCACAAAATGTTGAGGGATGAAAGTGACATAAACATGATTTTCTCCAACTCGAAATTGATTCGTTAAATATTTATCCGTTTTACAAAAAAAAAAAAAAAAAAATACAATTGCTTAAAATCACACACACACATATCACTTCTAGTATCGATAATATATTATTTCATGTTACCAAAATGAGTACAAGTTTTTTTATATTAAATTATTACGAAATTAAATCCTAAAAGGCACTGTTAAGTCTCAACGATTTACATGAGTCTGATAAATATCTACTTAAAAGAAGTCTATTTTCGGGTTTTTGTTCGCTCACGATGCGCATATGAAATTGGCGACGGAAGCGAGAAATGAAGAAGGCCCGAAGGATCGCTTTGCGATCGCCTTGCTAGCCTGGAAATCCAGTTACTCGATCCGGCAAGCGAACAAGAGGGGTCTCTAGACAATACGCAGAGAGCAGCCCGTGCAATGCCTCGGGAGAGTTGGTCGGATGAGCGCGACGAAAATAACTCTGCAGGAGAATATTACGGCACTTTGCAATGAGGAGAGACCGATAGAAAGAAAGAGTGTGAGAGAGAGAGAGAGAGAGAGAGAGAGAGAGAGAGAGAGAATGAGAAAGAGTGAGGAGGGGAGGGAGGGGAAGATAGGGGAGCGGTATGAGTGGAAGGGAAATACGCACGAAGAGGCTCGCGGAGAGGAGCGACGCGCGATGCAAAATCTCATACATTAGCCGAGGCGCGTGTATACGTGTATGTGAAGCTGGTGTCTCATTTCACGAAAACTCACAAACTATTGAGAGTTCTGGCCATTAAAGACAAAAAACGCGACAGGGCAAACTGAGACGCCAGGTTCACGCAGTGTCTCACTTTGTCCTGCGAAAGTTTCCGGTACGGTATTTGTCAGATTTTAAAAGATCTATAGTTCTACATGAGTTCTAGGAAGAGTTCTGGCGATAAACATTGTTTTTTTTTTTTTTTTTTTTTTTTTTTTTTTTTTTTTTTTTCATTTTAAAATAATTTTTATCGCCTGAGAAAGACGCCGGATATATGGGTGAGACGCTGTACGAAATCTCGGGGTTCGGCTTATATAAAATATTTTTCGAACAGTTCTGAACATACTGAAGCAATCTCTAAATAGTTGCAATGTTGTATAATTTTTATATAAATTAATAACGCCTGACAATCGAGTATTTGGAGAGAATAGAGTGAGCCGATACTCGAGAGAAAGAGAGAGAGAGAGAGAGACCAACTAGTCATATACTAACGGAAACAGGAAAGGAGAGGGAAAGAGAGAAAGAGAAAGAGGGATACAGTCATATATTCGAGGCGATTGGCTATCCGGCCAATGACTGGCTCTCTGCTTACGGCTGGTGCGTGTCCCGAGAACTCTTCTCGAGCGCGGTGCCGCGATGCATTCGCGTGACACGTACAGTGCGCTTCATTGACGGCGCGCGGCGGTAGAATTGGTCCACCGTTCGTTCGGCATAAAACTCCGTTAGAACCAGTTTTCCGGACGGTGGACGATTTCGCTCCGCTGTGCGACCAGTGCGACCAATGCGACCAGTACGCGCGCGAGCGCTCTCTCTCTCTCTCTCTCTCTCTCTCATACACACACACACACACACATGCACGCGATCCGATTCGCACTACCACGGTGAAGGCCCGCCGCTGCCAGCATGTCTGCCAGTGCAACGAGCGGAATCCGAACACTTGCGAAATCAGCCGAGCCACTTCAAGCTCCAAGCCCCCTCCGCCCCCTCCAGACTGCGACGTATGCGCGGGTTTACTCTCGCGGGTACGAGGCATATCCCGTGTAAAAAGCATTAAACGCGCGGGATTACGCAATGGGCGTAATATAATAATAATGATATCGTGCGCCTTTGACGATGGGAATTCCGACGAGTATAGAGTTTCTCGTTACATCGAGGCTGAAACGGCTGGACGTAATTGACGTTCACGCGGGGATTGTATCGGCGATCCCGCGATCCGTCGTCCCCCGGTTGACACATGTCCACCTGAATGAGCGATGACAAACTCGGCGAGTAATGCGGCAGCGCCTTTACTCTCGATTCGCCAGTGATCCGCGACCGATCGTTCTTAGAAATATGATTGACGAGCTATATTCGCGCACGGAAAAAAATTTAGCTAAATTTAGTCGTAAAATATGGATAACTAATATTTTTTGCAGCAAGAGCTACATTTTTTGCAGCGAGAGCTATAGTTTAGCAATAGTAAAAAATGTAACTCTCGTTGCAAAAAATGTTAGTTATCCATATATTACGACAATTTTAGCTATAGTAGCTAATCTTTTTTTTCCCGTGCGTTCACCTGAAATGCAATCCGCGGTTCATCGCGTTATTAGTCGTACTTTATATAATGTATCTAATATTAAAGCTATTAAAGTATTCCGTATCAGGCGCACACTCGGCGAACGCACCGACGCGACGCCGACACGCGGTCACTTTTGTGAATGCACTTTGTTACATCTTCCCTTCGGCGTTAAAATAAGCACCGAGATAAGAAGCGTCACAAAAAAAAGGATAGAGGGAGAAAATTATGAACGAGAAGGAGACGATGGCGGCGGCGGCGGCAGCGGTGGCAGCGACGACGCGGTGGCGGAGGAAGAAAAAAAGATGAGGAAGAAGACAGAAGAGAAGAAGAAGAAGAAGAAGAAGAAGAAGAGTAGCTAACCGGCTGGCCGCAACGAACCTGAAGTAAACCAAACCTACCGGTCCTGCCGCTCGCTACCACTACAACCTACCAAACTATTACCCGTAACCAGTCTATATCTGGACTCCGGCTTCGTCTTTCTCTCTTTTCCTTTCTTTCTCTCTCTCTCTCTCTCTCTCTCTCTCTCTCTCTCTCTCTCTCTCTCTCTCTCTCGCTCGCTCTTTTATCTGATGCACCGTGTGCGCCAGAATAGTGAATTCCCTTGCGTTTTCTGCATCTTCGACTGACGTGGCCGTAGCCACGCGGCTAAGCAGCAATTTTCTCCACGAAAATCCTGTGTTATTCTTTTAGATTACTGGCATGGATGCGTAAAATGTATTTCGTTTCAATTTTTCTGTATCTGTAAATTTGTTCCTTCCAGCAAAGTATTCGGTAGCGTAAAGTAAAATTATTTTCTCTTTTTTTTTATTCTTAAACTTCTCGCTGTATAATCGTCATAGCGTTTATCTGAATCACCGCCCTGATTCAAAGATAAAGATATAGTGTTTACATAAACTCGAACAATTATCAAACTATCTGCGAGTTTCGTTCGACACTGCGAATGCACGGCGAAAATATTATTTACTGTACCAGGAAATACGGCAGATAAAAATCGCAGTAGAGTTTTTACAATTTTAGCCAAGTTGCGTAATGGATAAAACGCAAAGATATAAAGTTTGCTTTTGTTTCTACGTATAGCTTTTTTGTACATTGTACATCGAGCTGGTTCGCACGATTAGAAATCCGCGAGTGTCGCCTCAATTACGCGCGTGATTACATTTACGGTTGTGGAGGGCGGCGGCGAGCGACGTGTAACATGGTGTTGATTGACGCGACACGTGCCAAACGGGTGTGTTTATTCCCAGCATTTAGTTCCACCCTATTAGATTACGCATCCACTACTTTCGCAACGTCTCGGGGGCGGCATTTCATCACCGCACAAAC
The DNA here is from genome assembly GCA_035220575.1 of Temnothorax rugatulus. Classification (NCBI taxonomy): domain Eukaryota; kingdom Metazoa; phylum Arthropoda; class Insecta; order Hymenoptera; family Formicidae; genus Temnothorax; species Temnothorax rugatulus. The sequence continues at coordinate 45,353 of JASTWL010000744.1, read as the reverse complement.
CACCCTTCGTCCGCCGCTTATCAGTCGTAGCAGATTGCTGTCGCGGAGCAGGTGATGATCTGCAACATGTTTTTTCAGCACCGATCGGATCTACCGGCAACGTCCTCGCAATCGATTGAATTTTGAAAAGTTTCATCTTATATTGTCCCTAATTTTTAAAGTAATGAAAATTTATTTCTAATAAAACAATGTATCTTTAATATATATTTATGAAACAATAATTATACGTATACGTATATTTTTTTCCTTTTCTGTGTAGCTTTTTTAATAAATGATATAACGCAATTTATAAGTATAGATTCAACGATAAAGGACATATGCGAGAAGTTTGTCCTCTTGTTAACACACTTTGCGTCTGGTGACGTAATAAAAAAACGCAAATACCATTTTTTGCCCGTGCGTTTTTGTTCCCATCTTTAATCGAACTTGTAATATATGTTTCGTATAGTTTCGTGTTTTATTTCTAATCGTTATCACGTGACGTTCGTATGATTATTATCCGATTGCGCTAATAATACATCATTACATCTTACAGGTGGCTTGACATCCAGGGTGAAACCTTCCAGGCACAGACATTCCAGGTGAAGGGAATATATTCGCAGCAGCATGAAAACTTCGACCTTCTTTTGAGTCGGTCTGCGATGTTGGTTAGGTAAGCTCCTCACTTATTAACTGCCATTTTAATCGCTTTCTTTATTCTTTTATCCATTTTTAAATTACACTTTAATGATAGCAATATTTTTAAAATATTTTTACTAATAGAAATAACACGTCGATGGATAGCTTATAGTAATGGTACGTTGCGGACAATCCGCGCAAATGAAACGTGTTAATATCCAGTTATTTGCTTTAATATATTGTTGGTTAATGTAATTAGAATGTTTAGGACACTCTCGGTTCGATGTTTACGAATTAAAGCCTGTGATTAAATGTCCCGTGCTCAAGAGGACAGTACGGCGGGTAAACGGTGTCACGCCTATGTTTGCGAACGGGGAGAGATCGTATATCTCAAAACGATCGCATCGACGAGCCACGTAGGCGGACTCACGTATACTCGTTTTATCACGATAATGCCGGCAACTAATGCGGGGCACGCATATATACGTTCTAAAAATAGCCGCGGAATATTATGCGGTCTTCGGGCATACGAGGCGTAAAAGCAAGCGCGTTCGGCGAAGGTCGCGCTTACCCGCTCCTTCCGTTTGTCACCGCTATAATTCATAAGATTTATACGTTTCCTGATACTTTTGCGTTGAAAAATCCTTATCGCGCTGCTTATTATTAAGGGGGCAGTCTAGGTCTATTGCACATATTTTCAAGAATTTTTTTGTCATAGTAAAATGTATTGAAATATCTCGAAACTTTTATATTATCTCACATATATTGAAGTACATAAAAAAAAAAATTTTTTTTCTTATTTATGGCGACAAAATGGCGATTGTAAGGGTAGCCCATAGAAATCTGGTTGACATGATATCTCGAGTTAGAAACGTCTGAAACAAAAAATTCAAACGGGATATTAAAATATAAGTAAGTGGCTATAGCCGGTACTAAAATTAAACATTTTGGGTAAAAAAAAAACAAAATGGACTTTTGAATATCTCAACCCTTTTTTGCAACTTAAATTGTTTAATGTTGGTTAAAAAAAGGGTTAAAAATAATTAAAAATTTATGATTTTAGTACCAGCTATAGCCACTTACTTATATTTTAATATCCCGTTTGAATTTTTTGTTTCAGACGTTTCTAACTCGAGATATCATGTCAACCAGATTTCTATGGGCTACCCTTACAGTCGCCATTTTGTCGCCATAAATAAGAAAAAAAAATTTGTTTATGTACTTCAATATATGTGAGATAATGTATAAAAGTTTCGAGATATTTCAATAAATTTTACTATGACAAAAAAGATTCTTGAAAATATGTGCAATAGACCTAGACTGCCCCCTTAAGATAGATGGATATTTTTAAATATTTTTAATCGAAGCATCAATCACTTCTGTGATTGCACGTGCAAGCCGCGTCGTAAAAGAAATTCCGAGACTATATTTCTTCGAAATTTTATGCAAATCTGTTTGACAATCTTCACACGATATGATAATGAACGGATAGTCAACTATTAGAAATGATATAAATCACGAATATAGAAATGATAAATCTGACGATTTGATTTGTAACACATCTCGCTGCTGCGAGAATCTTACATTATGTCGCGATTTTTTTCCGTCGATACATCGTAGCGGTGAAGGTTTTACGAAGAACAAACGAGTCGCCGCGTGAGAAAAAGACTTTCTATTAATAACGACGCAACAGGTCTTTCGCAAAAAGACGTAACTGATACGCGAGGCAAATATAAGTCGATAAAAGGCTAAGGATAACGTTGTTTGTTGAGGCATATACATTATTTGTGCATTACGTCCGCCTGACAGTTTGGACTAAATTATTTCTGAATGATGAAGTAAGATTAAGCTGGAACGTAATTCGACGCAAAAAGTCGAATTACGGAGAAGCTGTGACACGCGCTTGGCATTCATTTACGCAATCCAGGGTCAACACTCGCGGCACATATCGTTTAGATAAACGCGGCGATTCGTTTCTCTTCTCTCCTTCACTCTCTTTTACCGGGCTACGAATATGTTTAAATGTATTCGACCCGAAAACGCTGAGTCAATGAGAAAGAGGCGAAAAGAAAAAAGAAACATTATTCCATACAAGTCGCGACGATGATGTACCGACATTTAACCGAAAAAAAAAAAAAAGAAATGATTGCCTCTGCCATTCGGGTTTTGTGTTGCGCGTCTGTTTCACGCCAGGATTAACGGAGTCGCGACGAAGCGTACGATCTCGGATCGTGATGCATTCGGGGGGTCTCTAACGGCGTGTTTTGTACACGTGATATGTATATAAACAACACGCGCTAATACGGCGGTATGTATTACATTGCAACGAAATAATTGCAAAACGATAGGCGGATATGTAGTACAAGATACGTGCACGTGTGGGCCTCGTCATTATCGCGATTGCTCTTTGAGTCGGTATGTTTTGTGCCGATGCAATAATCTCAGGTTACTACCGCAAACGAACCCGGGTGTGGTTTACAATTAGTCACCACGCAACATCTGGATGCTTCCTCCCTATCATACCTGCATCCGCCGGCTACAATGACTCGCGTGACTTTGATCTCGAAATGCGAGATGCATTACAAATCAAATCGTCAGATTTATCATTTCTATATTCGTGATTTATATCATTTCTAGTTGACTATCCGTTCATTATCATATCGTGTGAAGATTGTCAAACAGATTTCCATAAAATTTCGAAGAAATATTCTCGAAATTTTTTTTAATTTCGATATTTTTCGACACAATATTGTAGGAAAATAGCTTGATAGACTATGATATGATATATTACATACAATTTTTATTTGGACACACTGAGAGAATTATCACGAACCCCGTAATTCTAAATATTATGTGTATTAGAACATATGGTATATTTGAGGAATCCGTCGGATGCGGAACTACTTCGTTATCGTAGGGTCATCACACATCATAGACTTCCTCATGGAACACCAGGTATGTACGAGAGCTCAAGTTATAGCCCTCTCAAGGAGCTTACTCATTATGCACCGAGGTTATTATATGGAGCAGGATTTTTCAGAATCCGCAATCAGACTATCACTTAGGATGGTTCCCTAATAAGATTTAACCAACATTATATGGAATGTATCACATACTATGTATTCACCATTAAAGTATCGGCAGAATTATTACTTGGATTAAGACACGTCAAGGAATCGGTTATATGCACAACGTGTGTTAGAATAAGCGACGGAGAAAATTAATACAAAACCTAAAGTCATTAATTAGCGCTGTAAGAAACGCTGTGGGAACGCGTATGTCTGGACGAGATATTAATATCAATATTGCTCCAAAATTCTAATTAAATCGACCTATATATACATAAACGACGGTTTCTCTTGTGTTTCTGCGGTTACAATGTGGCAGCAGATCTATCGTGTTGCTACAAAATAAACTTAATGAGGACGCAGTGGACAGAAATCTGCTGCGTATTCATGTTTGGATCTGCTGGAATATTGCCGATATTCTGCTAGCATTTAGTTATTAGGGTGTATAAATGACTGTATTGAGACGCGAAGTTGCGAGTATCTCGTGCAATTTGCTCGGTGTTATTATTCTGAATACGTATGCGAAGCGTAATTTTCATCACGTACGCCGCTAATATGTGCGCACACGTGTAATTTTGTGATTATTGAACGATTCTCCGACTCTCGGAATATGCAGAAAAGTAATTGTAAAATGATCGCGCGATGCTGACGGTAGAAATTATCATCCGGTTAACTGAAAAGGAACTAAAACGCGTTGCGATGACAGGCCGGTGTAGATATTAAATGTAAATTTTATTGATATGTATAAAAGAAAGGAGCGAGAGATTGACTGCGTAAAGCGATAACGGAACAAAGTTAAAGATTACACATACACATGCGCGCGAAAACATACAGACGTATTGATTACGGCTGCGTTCGGATTCGGCCTCCTTCACTCGGGTGCACAAAATGTGAAAAAGCATATTATATGTAGCTTTTGAGAAAGAAAAAAAAATGCGATAAAAATAAACTTTGTATGTAATATATCATAGTCAATTTCTGTCCACTGCGTCCTCATTAAGTTTATTTTGTAGCAATACGATCGATCTGCTGCCACATTGTAACCGCAGAAACACAAGAGAAACCGTCGTTTATGTATATATAGGTCGATTTAATTAGAATTTTGGAGCAATATTGATATTAATATCTCGTCCAGACATACGCGTTTCCACAGCGTTTCTTACAGCGCTAATTAATGACTTTAGGTTTTGTATTAATTTTCTCCGTCGCTTAATAACGCTTATTCTAACACACGTGCATATAATCGATTCCTTGACGTGTCTTAATCCAAGTAATAATTCTGCCGATACTTTAATGGCGAAATACATAGTATGTGATACATATTCCATATAATGTTGGTTAAGTCTTATTAGGGAACCACCCTAAGTGACTGGGGATTCTGAAAAATCTTGCTCCATATAATAACCCCGGTGCATGATGAGTAAGCCCCTTGAGGGGGCTATAACTTGAGCTCTTGTACATACCTGGTGTCCCATGAGGAAGTTTATGATGTGTAATGACTCTACGATAACGGAGTAGTTCCGCATCCGACGGATTCCTCAAATATATCATATGTTCTAATACACATAATATTTAGAATTACGGAGTTCGTGATAATAACTGTCCAAATAAAAATTCCGGATACATAGAACAGTGCTACACTAACTGCTTTAAAGCAGAGATCATCATATATCGTAAACATTTTATGGACACCCGGTACATACGGAAGCGTATGTATGTATGGGGCTTAGTTAATTAGGGCTGTTATATGATGCCAATTTTCAAAATCCCCGACTATCACTTGGGGTGGTCCCCTAGTTAGTATTTCACATAAATACACGTGTCGTCCTTTCAGCACTTAATGAAACGGAGCGTATCTGAACACGTAGGGGAAAACTTTTGTAATTCGACGTATTGAATAAGATATTTTCAAAGCGATCTCAAGTTTATAACAAAGCCAAATTTACAGATGTGGTGTTTGAGATTATTTGAATTACGTATTTGAACTGCACGCTTGCATGCACTCTTGCCTTCGTAACGAGCTTCTAGTGATAGAGACGGCCGGCGTGTCAACGTGCTTGACACTCGTTGAGAGAAACGATCGATGGAAAAGGATGGGGCGTTATAAAGGACGCCGAACGAACGCCGTGTAATGTGGAATTAATCCATTATCGTACGAAGGTACGTTTTCGAAAGCTGCTTTTAAAAAGCCGGAACACTCGGGAACCGTTCTCATTTGTCTCGTTCGAGATGCCCCATCCGAACGTAATGTCACGTTACTATAATGTATTTTCAGTCGCTATAAACACACATTATGCTTGAATGATAATTGTATTTCGTGCGGGAAGGAATTAATACCTGTATATGTATCTAACTTTCCTGACCCTACGGTCTCTCAGACCGATGAAACACAAAACCATGTAGCTTCATTATCAGAAATAAACATTAATTTTATTTATTATTTCTCTTCTGTTTTTTTAAATCAAAGTTTATGCCAAGGACAAACTTAATGTATTATATTTTTATTATATAAACAAGTAAGTTCAGAAGTTTAATTACAAGTACACGCATATATCATGAGCATCGATTGATTCGGCGATGAAATAATATTATAAAAGAGAATGAAATTGTGCTTTTCACCTACATTTCGACAATTAATTTGACCGGCTGCAAACACAAATTCAATAACAACCTTGTGGTTGTATTTATCAACGTATAACGAGTTGGCAAACGTGAACGACCGTACCGTTTGTGTTCTCAGGAAACAATTGGCGGCTCGCCAGTGGAAGCAACAGCCGCGATCGCCATGTTTTCTTAATTTCACTTAGAACGTAATTGAGCGTGTATATATGATTTACTCGCGAATTTCGAGATATTCACGTATCAACATTCGCACGATTTCCTTCGATGATCTGGCAGAAATCCAAGGTTTACACGTGTGAGTGCGCCAATCATAATCTCCCAAATCCAACAATCAAAAATTACTCACTGCATAATAATAACAGCATTTACTCGCCTATTCCGGTGATCCGTTTACTACGAAGCCTAAATGTTTTATTATGTTACGGCTGAAAGAGATTCGGTGAAATTGAAACGTACGAATTTATATATTGTATATGCAAATTAAGAAGTCGATTATTCAACAACTATTGTTGCTCGGTCATTGGCTCTTTTCATTTCAATTTTTAAAATTCAGGTTCAGACCATATTTGGCTTGTTTATCATATTGATTGATTGTATATCATAACGGTCGTGTTTTCTCTTATATTATTATTTGATTTATTTGTGGTAAGTTCGACAACATATATTTATATCATCGAATTAATTACTCAGCTATCAGAAAGTTTGGCGCAAAAGTGCGCAACGATGTTCTCATTCTCCGAAAAAAAATGCTGAAACATACTAAATATTATATAAATATAAAACTTTTTCGATATCTTTTACGCGATATATATTCCAATGAATCGGACGACCTTTCGTAATCGCTGTCGATGCTTTTGCAATCGCGTACACGCGAACGGAAGACACGCGCGGACAGATATCGTGTGTTTTCGTTATGTACAATCTCCGCAATTTGTTTTATCGCCCTAAGGCCCTTTCGGCATAGCCGCGCGGAGCAACAAGTATGTCGAGCGCAATTATCACGAGCGAGAATGCATGTACGCAGTTGCAACGAAAACTGCTTGTATCTGAATATTACATGCGTCTCCCTCTCTCGCTCTGCAATGCGTGTTTCAACTGCCTTTTGTTACGCGCGGCAAAAGCAGCGATACTCTTTCTTTCGCTGGGTATGACGTTTTAGTTTACTGCGCCACAGGCAGTTCGTAAATAGCGGCACGAAAGCACATACATTATCGCGCCGAGCGTGAGAAAATGTTTTTATGCACTCCAACAAAAACGCTCAAAGTTTAAAAGTAGAATTGATGCCCCTCTAATATTTATTAGTGCAAAAATAGTACTTGTTTATTTTTTTATTTTTTTATGTAGCTCGGACAGCTTTTATGCAACTTATTCGCAAAACAAATATTGTTCTTTTTATAATGTTTATGACAAATTCTTGATAGCTAAGAAGAAAAATCTCAAGTGTGTGTGAAACATTCAGCGAGAAACTGGTCTTGCGATTTGGAGAATTTATCTCTATAACATTACATATATTTTCCTAAAATCAAATATTTATAAGATGTGGTACGTGATGCAAAAAAAAAACGTGAATCGTAACGCGACAGGAGGCCTGTACACCTCACAATTCTCTCTACGAAACGTATTTACATATTTGTATACGCAAGAAAGGAGATGCACATCTCCGTCCGGTGTATCCAATTCGCCGAACAGGCGCGCAGAAATCGAGGGAGCCGGAGCGAACGGGCATGTTTGCGGTTCCGTGGCGGACGTGGACGTAGATAACGCGTTAAAATAGTACGCCGGCGTACGCGATAACACATACTCATAATATCTGCTACGAGACGTCGTTCTCCTCTCGGCGATATTAAATCGCATTAAACGCAGCGGTGCCGAGCGGTGGCGGCCTTTGTTGACGCCTCCCAGAGACGCCCGCGTCAAAGTTTGACTAGCGAGATTTATCTCGTTGCTTTAGGATCAGTCTCGCTACGGTTAAACGAATCGACGATAAGATGTAACATCCTCATTCGCGTTAATTTATCGATAAAATTAATATATGTACATATATATTTCTAATCGTTGTATAATTATTTATATATGCGCTTTCACACTATTGCTTTTCCTTTAATTCATCAAGCGTGGTCTTAATATCGATTTGACTATAAATAGTTTATTTTAATGTATAATTAAAAAATGACTAAACTCTGATTCGAGTTTTAACGCTGTCGCGCCTGCGACACAGGCGCGCACGATTGTCTATTTTCGTTTCAATGATAGTGACTGTTAATAGGCATGATTTGCATAAACCTCGCAAGACCCAAAGTATATCGATGCGTTTGTATTCATCGATGCGAAGAGGAAGTATATTGACGGAGAGATGAGAATATTACGAAAATATTTTCTTTTTTCATTTCGCTTTTAATTGTAAATAAATAACTAATAAAGTAATGTACTCTACATTACTTTATTAGTTATTTATTTACAATTAAAAGCGAAATGATAAAAGAAAATATTTTATGCGTTGTCATATTACTGAAACATGCACACACATTGTGCGGGCAGGAATGCCTGATGTGCCGCTGCCGCTAAGTACAATAGGTACGTATGTCGACAATATCGACACACGCATACGCATGCACGAACCGCGTATCGTATGTGTAACTTGAAGCGCGGAGCCGAGCGAGCAGGGAGGACAAAAATGAGTATTAGGGGATACTCTGATTTTGCACTAGCAAATTGGACGATTATATATGCGTGTGTTTACACATATATATATGCCGCGGGACCATTCCTGATGCATATACACTGTCGCGCAATGTTATATTTATAAAAATTGTAAAAATACAATGTCCTCGCAAAGACTTATTGCCCTATCAAGAATTCTTATTTGTCAGTCAATTACATCAATTACGATCGTTAAACGATATTATTTCTTTAAACTATTCGCCTCATTTACATATCGAGCTTATACTGATTTTATAAGATTTAAATCTTCTATCTCGTAAAGTGAAAGAAAACATCTTTCTTTTCCGCAATCGTCATAAATTGCGCGTCATTCGTTCAGAAGGAAGTGTGATAAAACTAAAAATAACTAAAAAAGAGAGAAATAACGGCAGAACGATGCAGCTTCTGCAAAATCGAATTATTTTCAATCTTCGTATAAAGCGTTGCTCTTTTTTTTCCGTGAAACAACGATATTGCGACGGTGATTGCAATGGCGAAAGCTAAAAAATGCAATTGTCGAGCGAGAGCCTCTCACCGAGAAGTGCACGCCCACTCATATCCACGCGACGTATCGTATTTGCGGCCCACCATATACAGGTGTGACAAACGAGTGATGTAACGGTGGATCACGTCGAGGGGCCAATCTGAAACTGAAGTGGCATAGCATGATCGAGAGGCACGGTAGCGTTTCGTGCTAAATGTACCTACATGCAACACGAACCGGCTATATATACAGTTGCGAATACCCGAGATTATCTCGATAATTGCTGAATCGGTCAAATTCTGAGGCTCAATCGATCGGGTTTGATATGGCGTGACGTGACGATGGGACGAAAGGGGAAACTTGAACGTTCCTTTTGTTAACCTGAGCGACAGACAAATCCGCGGGCTTCGTGATTCTCGGCCGTGATAATTAATCCTCAAACACATGTGGATTACGGAACCCAGTTCCCCAGTTGCGATCGAAACACTCGCCAGTATTTCCGAATACCAGAAGTTTTATGTCTACATATTCTTTTTCCTTACTGTTTAGTTTATTGATTAAAAAATAAGATTAAAAAAAAAAGAAAACTGGGTTACGCTAATTCATGTACGGTTTTAAAAAGTAGCACAGGAAGTTAGGTGTTTAGGGTTAAATCTCCACGAGTTGGAAGCTTCCTCCCTTGGTGAATGACACCGTGCGTCACGACAGGCGGACGTCTTTATTGTTGTTAGGAGCCGTTAGCTCGGACTCACCTAAGGGATTACGTAATCAACAGGTGTCTCTCCCTCCTTCTCTTTCTTTTTTCTTTCTTCATCTCGCCTTTTGCGACCACGTGTTCTAACCGTACGTGTTTCGTGGCGATTTAATCTCTCAGTGGCGTCGAGTCTTGCGTTTAAAGATTTCCTGACGATCTTCACAGTGGCGCATTGCTGAAGCGAGCCGATGCGTATTCATATACAGATGTTTCCTTATCGGTTATCGTTACGGTAAATGTTGGAATTCATAGATAACTCTACTTGTATTTTTCCTCTCGGTATTGTTCTCACCGAAATTGGATCACGTTATGTAATTTCCGTTCCGACGTGAATGACTCGGGTAAATGTTTGTCTTGTGACAGCTTCTTAGACTGTTTTGCATAAATCGTAAAGTTCTTAAAAATAGAGACAGAATGTACGATGAAGATGCCGATGGTGCGTGACACGAATTGACAGGATCACTTATAGGTGCGTAAAAATTCTCACCGTTCACGAGTGTGCGATCGTCGTTAGATCGCCGATTCCGTTGGGCAAGAAAATAAATTTGATTGATTTACGAGCCGGTGGAGAAGGGAAGTTACGGTCGTTTTACGCGCGTGATCGCAATACGCTTCGCAACATTTGCGACCGTCGTATTTGCCTACCGCAACAATGACTGTCACTACATGTCAAGTTTCTTTGGGACTCGTGGCATCCGGTTTACGCTAATATAAACTTGCTTTATGGAGGCTTTGCCTCTATCGACGCGCGAGCGAGAACGAAATAACTCGTGTCTTGGAAAAATGTACGTATACGTAAATCACACAGTTGAATATACGCGTCGCGTAGCGATATATTATTATAAAAGGATCGGCTATTATTAGCTAAGCACACAGATGGCATGTACGATGATTCATGCGAATAAATGCGTCCTCGCGATAAATGCAGTCAAGCGGGAAGACGCGCTTTATTGTCACAGCCGCAGTACCAAGCACGCCCGGTTTCGCGCTTGCGATTGTAATCGCGGAAATTGTAACGTTCGTTATACATATGCATTCAATATGCAGATGGATGCGGCCACATTCAACAGCTCCGAGAGATGTAGATAGCGTTTTCGAATGTTAAGTCGATTATTCAGGACGGATTTTACATATATGTATAACACAGTAATAAAACTGTCAAAATTTCAAGCTAATTTTTCTGTTCGATATTTTTTCATATTCAAAATGCATATCAATTTAGACATTTTAATATCTGTTATTAATATGTTTATAACTTAATTAAATATCTGTTTATAACTGCATTCTCTTATCGTATCTCTCATTTTTTCTCACCGGGAAAACGTATTCCTTCGATTTTTCAGGTGAGCGGAAAGGAGGTGTGCTGACCGGTGGCGGCGGCGGCCATGCACCCCGGCCCGCCAAACCAGCCGAGCCGCCGCAGGCCTCGCCGTCGCCAGCATCCTCGCTATCAGCAGCTCCAACAAGAGCGCAACCTGCAGCAGCAGCAGCAGCAGCAGGAGCGTCATCGGTTGCACCTGCTACCGCGGCCACGCGGCCACGGTTCGCGCGCCTTCCTGGTGCTGCTGCTACTGGCCAGCATCCCCCTGGTCGCGGCTCATAAAAATCTGTGGTCGGCCAGCAATGACACGGCTGTCCAACCGCGGAACTTGACCATCGGGTATCTAACGGCGATTAAGGGCGGCCTCAAGGACCGTCAGGGTCTCGCCATTTCCGGCGCTCTCACCATGGCTCTCGACGAGGTAAGATTTATAGCTTTAAACTGACGATAGAGAATGTCTGTCTAAGTGAAATATCTGTCTTATTCGTGAACGTAATGTAATAATGTATAAAAGGGAAATTGATTTATTCTTTAGCTCACACAAAACCGAAAGACTTTTACCGCCGGGGAATTAAAAATTTTAAATTAAGATTGGAAGAAATTGTAAATAATAATGGAAAATATATTTTGAATTAAAATTAAAATATCAAATTTTTTATTTCATTTCAAAAATATCTAAGAAATTAACCGCATTACTTATGGGGTGATCCAATATTGATTGTGCAAGTACAATCAATTTTGCACAATCGGCGTCTGTCACTCTGCTTGATGACAATAACACTTTTATTGTTAAATTAATCGCATTATTTATGAAATAGTCCACTACATGGTTTAAATGCTCTACACTTCTATAGCGATTCATCGATCGCACTGTAATCAGTAAGACGCTTCTCAAAATACGAGAACTACCATCTGTTGCACGGGATCATTTGCTCGCTAATTGTGATATATGATGCGCGTTGATCCGAATTACGTGATGTGCATGGACCGACCAGGATTCGTAACACCCACCGGTCGCGCTTCTCTTAGGATACAGGACAATTGTCTCTAATGACACTATCAGTTGACACTATCAGTTTATGCGATGCCATGCACAGACAATTGGCTGGCGATCCGATGTGTAAACTCATAAAGAGGATTCGCCCCATGTCCGCGAGCGTCCGATGTACGATCCGACATTCAATAAGAGAATTTATTGTCTAAAAACAAAAATGTCACTAACTAGAATTTCTAGAAAACGAACTTTTCTCTTGGAATCGTACGTCGGACGCCGGACGCGGGGTAAATTTTCCGGGGAGTCCTCCTGGGGGAGTCAACAGAGTCAACAGAGTTAACCGCAGCGTCAACAATCGAGTTTGAAGAGACGGCCGACCTCGAGATTTCATTTTCCGTTCGGCGCAATCTCGATTCCGTAACCTCGTTCCTTTTCCCGAGACCCATCCTGCTTCCTGCCCGCATTACCGCGAAATTATAACGTATGTGTACACGTAAGATGGAAACTAGTTATATCTCGTCGAGATGCGGAACGTAACTCTTTTCTATCAAGCGTGTTTTCAAGACGGATTGAAACGTCATACGTTGTCGATCATGCGAATAGCATCTCACGCTCTCTAACGCGCTCTATCAACCATCGACGCTTTAATCGGAGGAGGTCGTCCGCGTGGAAACGCGATCGATAAGACGTGCATAAAATTATAGATTCCGGCAAGTCTTTTAAGGAAAGTCGAGACTTTGGTGGGATCTCATTATCTCGACAAAACAGCGTGAAGTCGGGAAAAAATCGGATTGTGGGAACGACTCTGCTTTGTTGGTTTAACTTACGTTTAATTAAATATACGCTCAATTAAGGTGTCTTCACGCATGATTTCTCTTTTTCGCGCGATTAAAAATTTCTCACAATTAGTTTTCGGATCTCTGGAGCATTTCTTTGAATCTTCTCAAAAAAGATTTCTTCGCAGACTAATGTTCTTTAAAACGAATCTTGATATCGCGTGTGACAGCAAGTGGCCTGATAAGCATAGACACAGAAAAATAATTATTCTACAGCCAAGAAAAGCACTTTACTTATTTTATTTTACTTTTTTCAAGTAAGTTTTCTCTCAATGAAGAATATTTTCTTACTAATAGTTTTCAAATATCTTGACACAAGTCAAGAATATTGTTTTGAGTAAATGTAATTCTTGCAATGACTTTATGATATATTTGCGGATTAAGTAAATGGTATGCTTGTATATCCGCAAATCTACCATAAAGTCATTGTAAGAATTACATTTACTCAAAACAATATTCTTGACTTGTGTCAAGATATTTGAAAACTATTAGCAAGAAAATATTCTTCATTGAGAGAAAACTTACTTAAAAGAAGTAAAATAAAATAAGTAAGTGCTTTTCTTGGCTGTAGAATGATTATTTTTCTGTGTGTACCTAAAAGCCACCGCGTATATGCGTCCCGTCCACGGAGTCTCCCGATTCCCGCGGTGCGCGGTGGAGGGAGGATATCGATCCTCGGCTCTCTTGGGGTCCATCGCGGGAAGCTTCCTCGATTACCCAACAGCAACAACGACCAACAATACCTTGCGTTTCTTTTTCCTTGATCCTGCCGTAAGGCCAGATCGTTCGCTGCCCTTCCCCCCCCCCCCTCCGCTCCCGCTTCAAAAGCCTCGATAATTCATTCCGGCGGATCTCCTTCCCCTCCGTCAGCCCCCCGTGCATCCACGGGGGACCGTGAGACCGTTTTCGCCCGGGCGTGCTGCACGCCGGATAAAGAGGAAGTAAAAAGAGAAAGGTATCTGGCTCCCGCTCGCCGCCGCCGCCGCCGCCGCCGCTGCGAGGGGCGCGAGGGCAAAAGTGACCGGGCGATTCCTCTTCCCGATGGCCGAACGAGCGCCAAACGGGCTGGATAGGGTCGGGGGAAACGCGCCGATGCCTCCGTGAGGGTTTAAAAATACAAGACCGGCGTTATTCGCCGGTCCGCCCACGCGTGGCGGCAGAAACGGCGCTCTCTCGCGAACCGTGAGAAGAATTCGCTCGCGAGGTTCGGGAACACGTACCCGCCGCCGCCGCCACCTCCCTCATCCCGTTCTCCTCTTCCTTTCCCCTAGCCAGCCTCCTCTCCCGTCCAGTATCCCTCCCTTGTCCTCACCGTTCTTCTTCTTTCTCAAGCCTGCACTCTTGCAACCTGCAACCACATGTGAAGGCATGTGTAAAATAGATCGTCTCTCGTATCGTCATTGTATAATATATATAAACAGCGCGTAACCGTGAACGTTTGTGAATCAAGCTTTATTCTAGCGAACAGAGGCCGACATTGCGCGATCGCGATGCTTACTCTTGCGTGGCATATCGGAGGATATAAATAAACGGCCGCAAAACTCGACTCGTTTCCTGCACCTTTCGAAGGCGCGGGCATACATCGCCGTGAAGAGAATCATTATGCGTTGCAACTGCACGCGGTGTTATCGAACTGTCGAAAGACAAATTTTGTCGCGGCCCGCAACAACGAATATCGTTCCAAAAAGTTAATTTTTTTCGTTTTTTAACTATATTTCTAATAATTTTTGCTAATTAAAGCATTTCTATCATTACTAGAGCATTATTTACAAAATGGCGGAAAGAAACGCCGAACAAATACGAGGAGCCGGGATAGATAAGTTAAATAAATTTCAAAAAATGCTCTTTTTGTCCTATATATGTCGAGAGATACCAGTCTTCTTTATTTAAAACTTATAAATCGTGCGAATCATCGAAATGAGCTTATTGTCGATCCTATCATGACATGCGATAATCGGATATATACATGAAAGTAAAGCGGCGCGGCATTACGTTCGGGGATGAATATCCGCGTTGATAGTAACAGGGGAGTATAAAATCAAAAGCGTCGAGCAATACTAATCGCGTCCGGGTGTGGGAAGAAACAAGCGGATTTTCCCCTTGATATCCTCGCGTTTCTATTTTCGCGTCAAATGAAGTGAGCATTTGTTTACTTGCTGTCTTGTTTAAATAAGGGAGACCCCTTATTTAAAATTTATAAACTGTGCGAATCATCGAAATAAGCTTATCGTCGATCCTATCATGACGTGCGATAACTGGATGTATAATACATGAAAATAAAGCGGCGCGGCATTACGTTCGGGGATGAATGCCGCGTCGATAGTAACAGGGGAGTATAAAACCAAAAGCGTCGAGCAATACTAATCGCGTTAAGAATCAAGCGGATTTTCCTTTTGAATTCCTCGCGTTTCGATTTTCGCGTCAAATGAAATAAACGTCTGTTTACTTGCCCCCTTATCAAAAACTCATTAACTACGCGAATTGTCCATCGTCGATACTATCACGACGGGCGATATTCGAGGGTGCATATGAAAATAAAGCGGCGCGGCGTTACATTCGGAAATTATTGTCGCGTCGATGAGTGTATAAAATTAAATGTGTCGGACAATGTTGAGGGGATGAATATCCGCGTTGATAGTAACAGGGGAGTATAAAATCAAAAGCGTCGAGCAATACTAAACGGGCCTGCGGGTGCGGGGAGGAGAATCAAGTGGATAAATTTCCCGTCAAACTCTTCGCATTTCTCTATCTCCCTTCTTCTTCTCGTATCCCCCTTTCTCACTCCCGAAACCTCTCGATCCTTCGACAGAACCTCGAATTCCGTTCATCCTTTTAAGAAATTAAAATGTCTCGTACCGTTATAGCATCGAGCTATTCTTTTTATCCTGAATAAAACGCGAGACGCAGATCAAACGTATGTAAGAAGTCTTGCTTAATGCCCGGTTCGCTCACCGCGATCGCAAGTGCAATGCAGATGCAGGTGCAACAGCACACCGCCTTGCGTCCAGGCTTCGCCCGCGGACACGCGTGGTAAAAAAAAAACAACGGTAAATAAAAATCGTGGAATTCGCTGTACACACTCCCACGACGTAAACTAGCTCGACTCTCGGTTCGATATATTAGTAAATAGAACGAGCGTTAATTGGCTATCTCGCATAATCAAAACGAGGGAGCCTGAGCCGCGTCGTAATGGGCGCGGCTCTAAGCGCGCAAATCGCATTCATATAATTATCCATTCGCGCGCGGCCAATACACACACACACGCATACGGCATGTGAATTGCACGCGCCTTCTCTATTAATAAATAATAAGGCGCGCCAGTGTACAACGTCGCTACTGTTGACCCGGCTTTCTTGATAAAAGAAGTCGATTTAACGAGCCGCGGATTAAGGAGGAACGCCAAACTTTCACCACGCCGGGACGCGGGAGATTAGAACTTTTCGCCCGACTGCGCTTAACGACGCAGAAGATATCGCTTTGGAACAGTGATGTAACTGGGGGATGAAAACGACTGATGAAACGACGAAATCTAATTGAGTAGAAACTCAATAATATTAGATTTCGTCGTTTCATTCTACCGCAAATGTATTCTCTCCGCGTATTTACGGATTTACGCGCGGGTATTATGAGCTCGAAACATGAAGAATATCAAAGTCAATGACGGGCAATAATGTTGCGGTATGGCGTGACAAAATTCCGTTGATGATGATGAAGGATATTTAATATTTACACGTTTGGACTTTCGTTTATTCATTTTATAAATGAAATACATCAACGCGACACATGATAAGCGATAGCGTTGTCTGAGCGAGATTATGCAGTTTTAAATGTCATCATTAATGTTTTAAAGAGGCGCCATATCCCTCCCGGATATTGTCTCGCATTTTCGTAGCCGTCAGTAATCAAATTTGCCTCACATCCAATAATTATGTTTGCAGCGTGATATGTTTGTCCATCGTATCCGCGTTTGTTTACGAATGTTGCTCGTAGATCGTTGACGGTCATTTTCCATATTTTTCAAGCGAACGCGGATACGATCGGCAAATCACGCTACAAATTAGATTATTGACGTTTAGATTATTGCGAATCAAGAACACGAGATATCCAACGAAAGGATTTCTTTTTATGACGCCTCGATCGAACCGTTTTGAACGATGCTTTGACAATTGAAACTGCAGAAATTCACTCACGCGACGTTACCGTTTATCGTGTATCGCGTTGATATATTTAATTTATAAAAGTGCATGAAGTGTATATAAAGGGTATATAAAACTGAATTCAATAAACTATTATCGTTAACGGAATTTTTATCACGTTATACCGCAATAATCGTTTGATCAATGGGACCAAATTTTATTTTACCGACGACGTATCTACATATCTTTTGTGCTAATTTATTCTTTATAATGGTTCTATCGTTTATTTATTTCAATAATCTGTGTCATCTTGTTTGACGTGAGCTAATTGATTACTCTACATCGGTGATTCCTTTCGCAAACACTTAATTTCCGTGCGAATGACCATAATGAAGCCGTCAGATTCTTTTGCCTTATACGCGTTTAATGCTATCATTCATCCTCTTTCTCTCTATTAAGAAATTTCCGCAAAGCACGCGTGTGCTTTAGAACGTGTAAATTTATCGTACAAGATAATTACAAGATATCGTGAACCTTCTTACTGGCAACCTTCCCACTTTGAATATAGCGGTAATAAATTGTACGGGAAAAACCATGAATTTATAATAGCGTGTAATTTTATAATGCCCCTTACGGAATGTCTAATCTCGATTCGTGATATTGATATAATTATTAGGTACGAATTCTATCGCGTAAATTATTACGTGCCATCTCGTTTACATCTTATAGGAATAACCTGGCCAGTAGACAAATAGTATCAAATAAAAAAAATACAAATGTCAAACTCTCCAATTAACCCCTAGTAAAATCATTTCGTATTTTTCAAGATTTTAGATTTTTATAAATTCGAAAATATTTAAAAAGTTCTGAAAGATTTTGTCGCGCTTGGAAAATATTACCTACGTAAATTGCGATAAACGCACGATTTGTAAATTGACAATAAACAATCGTGACAGCGCATTCAGATTGTATCGTAAAACCGTTCGAGAATTCTCTTCGTCTATCCCATCGTGAATGAGCCGAATACTTTCTTCGCGAAATCGCGCAATTTGAACTCCGCTGACAGAGTTCCGTTAACATTAATCGGTAACTTTCATACGCCGTCATGTGTATCGCGATCTACCCGCGTCCACACACGTGCGGCACACTTCGATATTTATTCCGCCGCGCGACTACAGCGGGAACAGCCCGATACACAAATCTGGTTTCTAAACGCTGCACAATGCGACCGCGACGGCGGCCCGCAAAAGGATTATTGCACGTGCGAACTTTTCAACGGCCGTGCCGCGGTGCCGCCGCCGACGGTTATAATTTCAGCTCGAATTGCCAGGCATGTAAATTGGCTTCGCCGGGCGAAGTGACTCTACTCGGAAAACTATTGTTCGCTGGAATTCAAATTTGCATAACGACATCGCGAGCGCATGATGCGGACGCGAGTCGGATATACCGAGTGTGCCGTACGAATGGACAGCGGGAAATAAAACAAGAACGTTGTTAGCAATGTATGCATCGATGTAACCAAACATTAAGTACGGCGAACACGTGTGCGTCACGGGCGATTCTCGCGCATTTATTGTAACGCAGATCGAACTTCATCGGTTACGATAAATTTAGTTTATTGTTTCGAAACGGTTTCATTATAAAGAGGCGTAGAATTCGCATCAATTTCGCGATGCAATTTCCCAAATATTTTGTTACATATGCAAATCTGCGAATATGCAAATATTTTGTTATTAGACACTGTATCATAATATACGAATGCATACGTATAATTAATGCGTTTAACTCTGTATATAAATGTTTGCAGACGATTCGAGAATTGAAGTTAACACGTTCCGTGTCACCGGCAACCCATACTAGATTTTCCAATTTGGCCGGTTGATATTTTGGCCCTTTGATTATAATTATTAATAAATGTTTTCATATTAAATTTCAATATTGAGTGTTAATGTTAAATAAATGTTTAATAAATTTGCTTCCCATTGCATTTCGTACATTACCTTTTTCCTCATAATAATAGTTGTTTCAGTTTTGTAATTATTATGGAACACAATTTATATTTAACATAACGAATATACTATATGTGGGTCACCGGCGATCCATGCGGCGCGGGCATAGAAAACAAATTACATAAAATCAGTAATTTTTTTATATTCCCGAGCCTTAACTCATGTGTTCCAGATAAACAATGATCCCAACATACTGCCGAATGTAAGACTCGTTATGAGATGGAGTGACACAAAAGGACAGACTGTTGAGGCGACAAGAAGCATGATAGATATGATTTGCGACGGTGTAGTTGCATTCTTCGGCCCTGAGGGTAGCTGTTACGTCGAGGCAGTAGTTTCTGAGTCTCGGAACATTCCGATGCTTAGTTACGTAAGTAATATCAAGCTTTTATTAATTTAACGAAACTCCTGCATGCTAACTCGATTCTGACGCGTATCAGCATCGTCCGTCAATTAATAGCACGCTATTGTGGATGCGATGTGGATCGCACGATGTGCGTAACGCGAAACACGCGATATTAGTAACGCTACAGGAGTACAGGAGAGGAAGGAGCAAGGTTTGTGTGCCTTGGGTGGGTTTCGACCACTCCCGTCCTCTAAAGGTTAAATGCGGGTGCGACCACCTGTTGATCGCAGTACCGCGAGCAGCGACAATTAGCGATGACAATTAGCGATGACAATCCGCGAATCATACCGTTTATTCACACGATTACGGTAACGGCGTTGTGTCACGCGCGCGCGCGCGTTCCAGTTAGTATATGTTTCAGTGAATTTGATCGCGGTTGATTTCCCTTTTCAACGCCGTTTTTTGTCATCTAACAATAGAATACTCTGCAGCCGAAAGAAATTAGGAGGGCGCAATTAGGAGTATTTGTGATAAGTGGCCAAATGCAGTCGTACCGCTAATCGCGCTTCGTCAGACGCACGGATGGAGTTTGGTTTAGAAGCCAAAGAGCAATAGAATGTCGCGCCAGACTTACGAGACGAGAGCGAGAAGCTAATGAACCGGTGGCGGGACCAACGACGAATCGTCGCTGATCGTCCAGCACTCGGACTCGCTATTAAGTGAGACGAGCGATTAAGAAGATTTAACGATCGTCGGAGCGCGATGCTGGAACAGATGTTGTGCCAACCTCGGTTGACTTTAAGTGGCGCTTAGTTTCTCCACACGTTTATATCACCGACGCTGATACCGACTCTGAGAAAAAATACCTCACGTATAAAAACACGCGCGCGTTAGATAGATTCATTTTCATGCATTCCCGCCAATCCAGCTACATTATTGATCGAATGGAGTCGAACACCTTCACCTTTTCATTTACCCCTGATATGATGCCTATGATGCTCGTGAGTTTGGTCACATTTTACCCCAAAGATGCTTCCTACCTAATGCTTCTCAATTTCCGGACGATTTCCATCTAAAATTTTAAACCCGCAGATTTTCTTTCTTTTCTGTTTTGTGCGCGCGCGCGCGTATGCGTGCGGTTCCTCTTTCTTAATTATTTTATTTTGGTCTCCTACTATCTCTATTTCATTTATATTGCTCTCCTCGGGGAATCATTAAGTTGACGAATCTTTTGGAGCGTTAAAGATCATATATACGTTAAAGATCAGGTAATCGAGCTCCGTTTGATTAATAGTGCTGCTGCGTTAGCGGGCTGACCCGCCCTATTCATATTAGACGCCGTCTAATAGGAAAATTTTCAGATGAAAATCGCCCGGAAATTGGGAAATATTAAGTAAGCAATAAAATGTGTAAACCATGAAACTCGCATCGAGCATCATATAATGTCAGGGCCGAATGACAGGTGAGGAAGTGTTCGATCAATACAATGCTGTTGCGTTGACGGGAATGGCGAAAATAGCTGACCCGTTTCATGGCGCCATCTAACAGGGAAATTAGATGAAAATTGCCCGGGAGCTGAAAAGCTCCAGGCTCCAGGCTCCAGGCAAAATGCGTAATAAAACACGGAACAATTTATACATCAAATGTCGAGTAAAGGTGGTCGGTTCAATACGGCTGCTGCGTGTGTACGTAAAACTAGCGTCTCATTTTGCGGAAACTCAAACTATTGAGAGTTCTGGCTTCCTTTTCAATAGTTCTACAATTCCTGATAGTTTAAACATATAGTTCTGGCCATTAAAGCCAAAAAACGCGTCAGTACAAATTGAGACGCTATAGGTTCATGCAGCAGCCCGAGCGCCGAGTACTTAGAATAGTGCGAGACCCTGTCCGAAATCTCGAAGTTCCGGTTTATGTAAAATATTTTTCGAATAGTTCTGAGTATATTGAAGCATTTTCTAAAGAGTTCCGAGCGTTAGGAGCTTTGTGTTATATTTTAATTAATCGGTAATAGTCAACCAGACAACGTCTCATACGAGTTCTAGCACGTACTCCTTTTTCGGGCGATATTAATTTATTTAAAAAATCATACAACATTGCTAGTGCCGGGAACTCTTTAGAAAATGCTTTAATATGCTGAGAGCTACTCGAAAAATATTTTACATCAACCGGAACTTCGAGATTTCGCACAGTGTCTCACTTTCTTCCGTCATGATTACTTTTCGGATAATGTTAATTTTTTAAAATATAACACAAGGACACGCCCGCCAGAAAGTTAATAGAAACGTATGTGTAAATGCTTAGAAAAAAAAATAATAAGTAATAAAATAATTGTTATAAGTTAATCTAATATAAAATACGTTTTACATTATTTTTGTATATATTTATTATATTTCAATCTGATCTTAAAATCTTAATACATAAAAGATTTTAAGAAGAATTAAGTTTTAATATAAATATTTGTTTTTACTTAAAAATACTTTATGTAACTTATATATTTATATATAATATAATAAAGAAATATTATAAAAATAAATCATTTTTGATAAATCTGGACAGAGCAATACAAGACCACACTGTATTTACCACACTAAGACGACAATTGATGATCAAAGGGAGATTCAATGGTCTGATAAAACAACCCTCCGCCATGTTCACTGTATGTCCCCATCCCTCTCTCGAGAATAGCTTTTTTATCGAATAAGCCCCTGGGATGATTTTTATCCCAGTATCACATTAAAGCTACAACCTACTATAATATGAGGGGTTCCATTTGAAATTTTTTAGTTGGTGTGTCCTGGGGCACTACAAAATTTCAAGTGAAACCCACTATATTGTAGCATATCGTTTGAAAGAGCATAAAAAAAGAAAATTTTTAGAACCAGAGGTCGATACATTAACGTATCGTTAAAGTTCGAAAAACCAATTTTTGACCCAAAATAACTCCCGAACAGATCAACGTATCGACCTCTGATTTGTGCCAAAAAATTTCTTTTTTAATGCGATATATTACAAACGATATATTACAATATACGAGGTTTTATTTAAGCAATTAAAGGTGACGTTCACGTGACCTTGTTTCGATGGCCCACCCTGTATATGGAAAGTTTCACGAGAGAGAGAGAGAGAGAGACCTCGGTCTTTTTGATGAAACGACTCGTCGATATATAAATCCTTTCCGCGATTAACTCGAAACCACCGGTTGAGTCGATCGAATTACGACACGCGAGAAGAGGCTCCGATCGCGATTTAAAGGACGCCCGCTCTTGGGGACGTGAGGGACAAGAGAGCGCATAGGCATAAGGAGCTATGCTTACTTTCACCTAGTTTCACTCGTCACCTGCTGCAGAAATCGCACCGCAAATTTGTACGGATTCTTTTGATCGGGCAGGCCTTCTCCGCGGCACGCATACATTTCCTCGTGCGACGCGCTTTTTTCTTGCCGACGCATTCCGCTGTCCGGATGTTTGTCGCGCGTGTCTCCGCTTCCGACGGATTATTTTCTCTCTTTTGCCGCCGCAACCGTCTCGATTCTTATGCTTCCGACGATGGAACGCCAAAAGATATTTTTTCATTACCTAGCTTTCTTGATTATTACTGACACGCGGAATTGTTACTTCAAATTTGAAAAATAAAAAATAAAAAAATTCTTTCAAAAGTGGAATTGAAGTAATCAATATAAAATTTAAGGCTTTAAATATACACAAAATTAAAAGAAATGGAATGAGCTGTATGTAGAGTGAATCAGGCACATATTTAATAGCACGCTATTGTGGATGCGATTATTAATAACGCGAAACACGCGACATTAGTGACGCTGTACAGGAGAGTGAGGAGCAAAATGAATAGACAGTCGAAATCTCGTGGCGCGTCGTTATCGCGGTGATTTCGTGCAGGCTCGAGGGGAGAAGATGCCGGCTGAAAACGATTTTCGCCAGCGTGAGAACGGCGGGGTTGTAGGGCATTGACAAGGCATGGTGAAGTCGAAGGAGACGGTCGGCGCGGGGTGGGGGCGGGGGCGGGGGCGCGAGAGAGCGGCGCGGCGCGGCGCGGTGCGGCGCGGCGATGCCTAACGAAGGTGGTTAGGGGCGGCGAAAGTGCGCCCGACAAATTGAACACCCGCGGCGTGACAACATAATTATGGGCCGTGCATGCACGCATTGCACGCTGGTACGATATGCGTGCTACGTCACGGCGGAGCAACGCGGTGATTCCCGCCGCGCGCGATTCGATGTTGCCGATACGAAAGAGAAAGAGGGAGAAAGAGATAGAAATGATGTGTCCGCTAGTCTCTCACCCCAAAAAAATATTCTATTGTTTAGCGGCTCCCGCTTGATTCCAGAGGATTTTCCCTCTGACATACGCCCTCAAGAAGATATCGATCAACCAACGAGAATCTCGACCCTTCAAAACAGATTTAACGATGCTTGACAGTTGAAACTGCACAAATTTACTCATGCGAGTAAATATGCTAGCGTTTATGTTATTAAATGCTTCGCATTCTTAATTTCGCAGCCGTCATAATTAAATTTATCGCGCAAATTTATTCCATCATTAAATTTGCAGCGTAATTTGCGTACTGATTGTATCCGCGTTTATTAACGCGTTATTCAGAGGTCGTTTTTCGTATTTCTCGAGCTAATAGCCGCGTATTTACGTGGAGAGAATACATTGTTATTGTTCGCTATTGTTTGCTATTGTTGCTATTGTTGCCGACTGGCGACGCAGTTTTTGCGACGTATTGTAGAATGGCCCTCACGATAGAAACGCTCGGAAAGTACAATCAAAGTATAAATCGTACGTAATTGAATTTTATATAATACACATAGGAATAAATTCAATATATATTACCTGTATACTAGCTTGATACCCCTAGAGTCAAGAACACACATTTTATGAAAACATATTTTATCGCATAGAACAAAACTAAAAACAGTTTTGTTCATAAATGAGCAATTTCGTGCCAAAAAACTCGTTGGATTCATATTATTCCTTGGATTTATATTTCGAAAAAGGAAAAAAATAATGCGCGAAGAAGCAATGGAGACTTGCTGCCGGAAAGTGACATGCAGATTTTGTGACTTCGAGAATCATTCCAGTTCCGCTTCCGGCAGCATCTAATGCGATAGTCAAAGCGGACAATTAAAAAGTTTTTACAAGAGTTTAAAAAAATTACTATATCGCTACTGACGACACACCGGGCGCCGCGCGCCGTTGGCCGAGGCCGCTATCGTTGTCGGCCTCTTCGTCAGCGCCGCGCCGCAGCGCAGCGCGGCTTCCGCGGTGCAACAACTGCCCGCCGCATTGCCAGAGGCAAATACGAACGACCTTTTGGCACTCTCCAGGACCTCGATACCGAAGCCTAGGCCGAGACAGCCCTTCTCCTTCTGGGAGAGGTGCGCGGACGCCCGGTGGGCTGCCGCCTCCGTGTTCAGCTGTTTCGTCATCCTTGTTGCCCGACCGCTTAACGCGGCTACGGAAAGAGACACGACGCTACAGACTCGCGGGAATAAAGAAAAAGACCAGCCGCGTCAGATCGCAGCAATGTCAACGCGACACGACGCAACGCAGGCCAGGTAAGCGTCCGCACGAGTGCATCACGCAGCAGACTACGCTATAAATAGACCGCGAAGGTCAGAGGAATCAGCAGTTTTCATGCAAATGCGCTGTGTCGATTCAATAATATGCGGCTTCTTTCGCGCCCGGAATCATCACGGACCGTCCCAGTTTTACCAGAACTTACGACTCGTAACGCATGTTCTCGAGCGAGATAATTTCTCATAAATCTCGCAGACTCTCGCCGTTCGCGTCGTTATCGAGATGTCACTTGATTTCGAGCGGAGGCTATACATTTATGCGACAGCTCCACGCGTGCTGCTATAGAAATTCACGGTAGGCGATGGATATGAGAGAAAAGTCACGGTTAACTAACTATCGGTTTCGATCCGCTTACAACTGATAAATCGATATCAAAAATAAGATAATATTTATTTCAGAGCTTTTATATGTTTCAAAGCTTCTTGTAAATAATAATTTTTGTTGAAATATTTGAAATTTTGAAATGTGTTTGTTTCAAGCGATCTGTAACGTAAATTCCAAGTTTTTTTTTAAAGAAAAACATACTGGTGAGCAGTGCTGTATAGCGTATTCGGTGAACGCATAGTAATAATAGCGTGGTTGCAGAGAATTAATACTTATACTATACACTTTTTAAATTTTCTTATTGTTATTTTTTTAACTAGTGAGCCGATCTCGAATAATCAAGAATTCCTGGCCGGCCTGTTGCAACGAAATACTTTATCGATTTCTGGGTTTATTGTATCTCTCAATGATGTTCTATACTTTCGATATTAAACGAAATACCAATATTACGATGACATTTGCTTTTACCACGATAAAAAAACAATTTGTCGTAAAGCGTCTAGTTTTCGTGAGCTATTTTAACAGTATTTACAAATGACAAACGTTTCGGTCTTTGATAGACCCTCGTCACAGTGTCGCATAAATAAAATAAAATAAATTAGAAGTGTAGATAACAATAGTTTTGTCAAACGGGCATTCTTATTACATCTGACTCAGGTAGCCGGTCACCACCGCCGTTTACTCTTATTTGACTTTATTTTATTAAATTGATTTTATATCTGGAGAGCTTTAGCGTTGTTTATTGGATATATATATTATGTAGTTCAGTTTCATGAATTTTAAAGGAATAAATTTATTGCATAATTTATTTATGCTTGATAGTTTAGATTTTGTCCATATAAAGATATACACAGGGATGACAAAAAGGAGGAAGGATACATAGGACGACTGCAGGAGAGAAGGAAGGGAGGGGTTGTTGGAAATGATGGGGTAGTGGAAGAAGGGATGTAGGAAAGGACATAGGCGGGGAATGGACGGACAAACCCATAGAGGGGAGAGAGTGGAGAGAGAAAAGGATGAGAGGAGGGGAGAGAGAGAGAGAGGAACGGAAATGAACGTATTGTAAATAGCTGTGAAGAGCAAAATAGGAAAGGTGATGTGATACAATGGCGGCGAGCAGGAGGAAGGGGGGGAGAGGGAGGGAGGAGAGAGAGAGAGAGAGAGAGAGAGAGAGAGAGAGAGAGAGAAATAAACGTAATGTAAAGGGCTGCGAAGAGCGAAGTAGGAAAGGATGCGATACGATGCGATGGCGCCGAGAAAGAGAGGAAGAAAATATATGGAAAGAAAAGAGGAGATAGGAAGGTCAGGTTAAAAGATAGTGATTGTAAGAGGAGCGGGAGTCCTTTTGTACCCTGCAAAACGGGCAAAATAAAAATATATACTTTTCTATTCTATAAAGATATATGTATACATAACTTTATAAAGAATCCCGTGTTTATCTGTGTCTAATAAAATATTTTAATCTTCTGTTAACACATATATTGTTTAAGCGCCGAATTGCGATAGATATTATAGGCGCCGATTTACAATGTATATGGCTCCACCTGTCGAATTAGGTTGACGCGACAGGATCCGATTTGGAGCAGTACGAGAGAATACTCCGAACGGTAGAATCTGCGATCCGAGGGACTGTGATCGGGCAAGTGATTTCTATATATATACTGTCTAGTTTATTAACACGTGCCTACAATTGTATCTTATAAATTTATCTGTATCCGATTACGACAGGAGCAAAAATCAAAGATGGAGAAATTTTTTTCCGCGTGAGTTAAGGTGCGCTTCTGCACACATTCAGCTTTACGTGTTCCGATAAAACTGTATAACAATATTACAACGTGTATGTTGACCAATTTAACCGATTTTTCTGAATGATGCGAGCGAGACCAGGTATGTTCAGTATCCTTCAGCGGTATTGAAGCGAATACTATCTTTAGCAGTTGGTACATAACGGACAAATGAGCGAAGCATGAGAGTACCGGTTTCGCGGAATCGATAGGATTCGTTCGGCGTATTATCATCTTTTAAATATATCATGATGTTAAGGGAGACGCGAGGAAACTGGGAGCGAGACAGCCGCATTCGAATGCTGATTTGCTTACACGCGAGCCGTTGATACGCCAAGCAAGCAATACGCTGAAATGTGCCGTTTGCTTAATTGGATCGTACGTTTCGCGACAGTTTCGTGATACGCACGGAAAATCGCGCGAGTGAAAATCATCGCGCCGACAATCGACCGTACAGTCGCCAGATGGGAAACCGGTCGTGATTGCACGAGTCTGGAGACGAGCGCGCGATAATTGCCTTCTACCTTCTTTTTACGTTGTCTCTCGTCTCCATTTTGTTTTGTTTAATTCCCAGTTTTAAGTACTTAGAAGAGGATATTAAGAACTTTAGGCTTGAATCTCCATCATGATCAAGGAAGAAAAATAATAAAATCATATTAAAATTCAACGATATAAAATTTTATCTATTATGAACACTTTGTGGGAACTTAATTTGCATCAAAAAGCTTTAATGTGTTTTTTATTTGTCAATGTTGAATAATCGCGCGAAACTATTGATATCTTAAAGAAAGAAATTTACATTTTTTTTATGAATGACATTTCACATCAGAGAATTGTACGAGCTCGTTACATCAAAACAAACTTCAGGCGCAGATAAACAAATTTCTTGAACAAACCGTCTTCTGGTTATCGAGATATAATATTCGCGTCTACATTTATCTCTCTCTATTTAGGTACATATTTACACACCTAAAATTAAAGTCACTCTCCGTAATATAAGAAATATTCTCGAAAGTGATCGCGTAGAAAATCGTGCAGATAAAACGCGGAAAGTCGAGCAGTATATATACGAGCAAAAATGGAAAATGCTGTAATTTGTGACATGTTGTAATGGCTGATTCATCAACACACCTTTTCGCGATCGGCAACTTTGTTGTGGCGAAACTTTAATGAATAGCTGGGTAGAACGCGAACGTGCCGACGTGTTTCTCGAAGAACCGATGCAAGGTTAAACTGGATTCCTGGTCGTCATCATCGCTTCCGCGTTCACGATAATGAGATCAGTCCAGCTGTCACATTTCTCGCCAAGAATAACACTCACAACTCCTTCGTAACCACTACGTTAAAAACCTCGGGAATCCTCGGTTCGACAGAGCCGAGTTAGCAGCTATCGTTTTAATGCTTAGCGCTTAAAGAAAAAAAACTCTAGTTTTATTTATTTAGAGTATTTTCTTATTATTATTTAGTATGTAAGATATAAAGCCTATGTAAGATATAAATCTATTAAGATTCTGAATCTTTGGTAGTACTTCTAATTTGTAATTCTTATAACTTAAATTACGTAAAGGAAGAATTATGTATTGCTTGACGAATAAATCTGATAACATGATGGAAATTTCATTACGAATATACTTCGCATCGAATCTTCTCAGTGGTTTTCGCGTGAGAAACAAATCCCGAGTTTCGTGATCGACCAAGCACGTTATTCTTTACAGCGAGTGTACTGTCTCCCTATCAATTTCGAATATTTTCTCTGTTACGGACGAGCGAAGGAAGCGAGACCGATAAATACTTTTCACAGTGATTCTGTAGCCTCGTTCCAGGAATAGATAACTGTTCAGTCGCGATCTACGTAATGTCCATTGCAAAATCGATCTTAACGTGTGTCTGACTATAAATCATTGCAATTATTGTACAAAATTACGTGCTACGAAAAAAATTTTTTGACGATAGCTAGCAATGATAAAGCAATGATTAAGACGATTACTTTCTTATTATATTTTGAGTAAAATGCACCAGCTATATATATAGTAAAATACACAACTAAGTACTCTCGTAAAGCAACGAGCATGTATACAACGATTTGCGCGCAGCTTGATTTCACCAGGACGATCTTGATTAGTTGATTATGTCTCGTCCGAGTCATGTCAGTCAGTTTCATGAAATCTTCAGAGCAACTCGAGACGCCTTTCGGAGTTGCAGCGCGAAGTGCGTGCGATTTTAACGAGTCGAGACAGCTCGCAATTGCTTTAATTTGTCGTCGGCCGAGTTCGTCCCGGCCACAGCGGGTCAAAGAAATAACGGACATAGAACCAAAAAATTGAATTGTCGAAATATCTACTCTTTTTTTGCAAATTTTAATGTTGTAGATTTCCGTACAAATGTACGCGATAATATAGGTCATCCTTATATATGTAACTTCTACGACTTCTCCGCGCTAATGTTAATTTGTATGAAAATTACGGAAATATTCAGAGTGAATGACGTTATTTCAGTAATCTACGGCAAATTTACTATTATCCCTTAGTTACCTTACGTTTTCACTACCCGTTGTTATCTCACCAGAATCTGTGAGACCCCTGTCGTCTTCTCCAGCTTGTATCTTTAAGACAAGTGCATCAATTTGACGTCTTTTTTTTTTTATCAATACATCTTTTAAAAATCTACAAGACTGTGTAAGTTAGATTATTCCAAATACGCCGCGACATAGTCGGCTTATTTTGCTAACGCTTTTACATCGAGGATTGCTCGGAAAAAGAACATGCTCGGATTATATCCTGAAATTTAACGCGACAATCTTAAATCCTCTTTGTAGTAGTTAACGTAATATGAACATTAATAAAACAAAATATCTAGGGACACGTAATGATATCGGTAATCTGCTTTACACACCAAAACATAATTAATGTTTTAATAAATATTTCTTAAAAATAATTATATATTAGTCAAGAAGAATTATAATACAAACATTATAATTCTCGGGAAAACGTGAACCGAGGTGAGAAATTAATACCATTTGTCTTGCGCTTCTTCTTTCGGATCGCTTTCCCTAAATCCTAATTCCAAGCTACTGATACAATTCTACATTATACACGGTCTTGTTATCTGTTATAGCCACTTAATTAGACCTACCGTCGCTTTTCGGATAAATTACGTGGAGAGAACCTGAAGGGTCTCATAATTCAATTGTAATTGCCTAATCCTCATAATACCTTACTTCCAGAAGACGTATCTCGACCGCGTGGGGTCGGCCGGTTCGAAAAATGACTCTATTAACCGCGACGACGCACGTAGAGAATCGCGTAAAGGGGAAGAAACTTTGCTAAACAACACCAGGAAGTGTTAACTATGTGGCTAATGAGAGTAATCTGTATCCTCGGTGGCACCATTAAGCTTCATTTACAATATACAAATGTTTTATGTTATAATGTATAAATGTATTATGGTAACTTAACAACGCGCATAATTTTTTGGTTCTATGTCTCCGTTATTTCTTATTCTTCGAAGCTAGCCGGAAGAATCACCGATACAGCAGACCGTTTCGCATAAATCGCGATATTAATACTCGCGCGTGCAATTTATTTCAGTTGTATTATCGTTGAAAGTGTTTCGTAAATTCTCGCACAGTTTATTTCAGATTATTACATTTTCGTAAATTAAGTTGCTGTATCGCGTAACCTTTGGCAACTTATCACTGTAGGATAGTTAAAAATATCGTATCTATCTCGATGGTCTCGATAATTTTGAAAAACATCAAACAACATTAACTAACGCGCAAGACGGCGGCGAACGACTTTGCTTTTGCAGAATCGTCAGTTTCCTGTGTGGCAAAGGTCACGATCGATCGACAGGCATGGAGTGGGTCGCGGCACGTTTCGAGGTCACCGATGGAACATCTTTAAACCGTACAATATCGTGTCGTATTATACAGATTTATATTATATTATTATACAAAGAATGCACTAAAAACGACGTAACGCGGTGTGATTTTCTTACTTTTTTCTTACTTTTTAGTTAGAAAAAGATAGAGTATCGATCTCGGTTAATAGGCGCGATTAGAAAAAAGAAACATCGCGCGCCTCAAACGTCGCGAAAGTGCCACTTGGGAATAATAACGTGAGAAACGAACGAAAAATTCAGGGGTGACGATTATCCCGATGACCGATATCCCGATACCTCTCGCGGTAAAAAATTAAATAAAATGTAAATTAAATAAACTAAAATAAGTATAAAAATTAAAATAAGTGTAAAAATTAAATTAAATGTAAATTAAATAAACTAAAATAAGTATAAAATAAATTTAATTAAAATCAAAAGTGAAATAAAATGGATATTTTGCAGGGGAACAGAAACATAACTGTTCAAAAACGATTTTGATTCTCATTAATATTTCAATGCATTCAAATGTTATCGCAGACCGCAATATTTTATATAAATGTCACCGATCGGGTATTGCCTCGTCATTGTTCGCCAACTCATTTGAGAAACATAACTGTTTACAAACGATTTTGATTCTCATTAATGTTTCAATGCATTCAAATGTTATCACAGACCGCAATATTTTATATAAATGTCACCGATCTGGTATTGCCTCGTCATTGTTCGCCAACTCATTTGAGATTTGAGCGATGCTTTCTCGCGAAATAGTCGTTATTAAACTCGTTATTAGATCTCAATATCTCGAAACAATTCTAATTTTGTCAAAACATTTCTAATTTTAGAATTTGTACATTCCTCTGATATCTGCGATTTCCAATAATAGCGGTAACTCGACGTGTTCTTATTTCTAGTTTGTTTATCACTATTTATAATCATTAATCATTAACGTCACGTTATAATGTACATATATTGTCCATGGAACAGTGCAAAATCAACATCTCACAAAACTAAAAATTTCATTTGCCGTCGGAACGAATTGTGTCGAAGTAAATAAAGGGAATCGCTAAATTTTCTACGTGAATTCGCGGATCGGCGATGTTTTGTGTGCCGCGACGAAGGAATCCATTCATTACGAGCGGAAAACTGGCCGTGCTTTCGCGCGCGCGGATGTTGCTATTTTTAGAACGACGGAATGGAAGAATGAGCGAGCGAGAGAGAGAGAGAGAGAGAGAGAGAGAGAGAGCGAGCTAGCGCAGCGCGTGAGAATACTGGTTTCGCGCGCGGTCGAGAATCCGACCCCGCGTTTGCTTCATCATCATCATCACCGTCACGCGCGTATATTTATATTGCGTGGAAAAAAAATGGGCGGGCGTGTGTAACGTAATATTGCACAAACAGGATCAATTAATATTTATGCGCACCGGCGCGGCCGCGGCGTGGCGAGCGAGTGAGCGAACGAGCGACCACGCCGTATCGAGAATAATAAAAATCGGACAGGGCAAACAAACGGTTACGAGGGAACCTGTTAGATAAATGCGTCATCGGTCTATTTCGTTCTGGTGGTAGACAGCGCTCCGCTCTGACGGGCATCCGACGGCATGCACCAGGATACGCGTTCCTGTTCCGAATCCTTGCCGTACTCGTCTATTTTTACACTCGTCCGATGTATTTATAGCTGGTATCAGCCTCGTAACTTGCGCGACGTTTTCTTGGAACGTTATTATCTTTTTCTCAGGAAGTTACAGTGTGTGCAATTGCTTCGAGGTGAAAAGCAAAAATTATGCGCCGAAGTCGCGATTCAGTGGGAGAGGGTACTAGATGGAGTAAGGTAAATGTTTTAATTATAGTTTATTTAAAGCTAGAATAACTTTCATTTATTTACAAAAATTCGTTGGTCGAATATTGAAAAATACTAGGAATACCAATGTCTACAATAAACACCATAGTTTTTAAACGGAACTATTATGATTTCAAGTTAATTAATTATAAATTAAAAAAATAATCATCCCTATATATATGGCCATGTTACACCCAGTGACCTATAATGGCAGTCTGACCTATCTCACATATTAAAAGCTCATCAGAATCGGAGAGAAACACTTCCGTACCTTTCCTTGTCAGAGTCCGTCCGAACCCTAGATTTATTGTCATGTGCAAACTATTGGTGATCAGCGGATGCGAGTTTGATTGTTTTGTGGTATTAAGGAGACACTGGAAGCGAGTTTGATTTGTCTTTTGCATACGGCGCCACGCAATGTACTAGCTGTCAAGTGCATGTCGGCGAGTACAACACAATCAAACTTGCATCTAACGTCCCCTCAACATCACAAAACAAATCTAACTCGCGTCCGCTAATCACCAATAGCTGATTTGCACATGACAATAAATCTAGGGTTCAGACGGACTGAGTTCCCGGCCTTTCCTATGTTACAGTTATTAACTCGTGCTTAAGGGGATCCTGGAGTGACGGCCGAGCTCCGACGGGAAAGCGCTCTCATCTAAGCGGAATTAAAAATATCGATTATTTTGATCATTCTGTCCTGATCCAACGAGATCCTACGAGATATCTGTCCTCGTCAGATTGCAACGCCATGTACGCTGCGTGTGTGTACGCATGCATAAAATCTGCGATCAGTAAAAATCTTTCTTATTAGGCTTTTAATCTTAGTTTCAATGATTCAACGTTGTTCTTTGATCTAGTCCGATTAGTGGGGTACTTTCGATTTGTACACGTAAGCTATATAATTCGTATATTAAAACGAAAGTTTCCATGAAGTGAAAACTCTAGGTACAAAAGATTACGTACATCAAGTAGCATCAAATATAATTTTTTCAATTTTTTTTAAGTTTTTAGTCTTCAATTA
Source organism: Temnothorax rugatulus (assembly GCA_035220575.1). NCBI lineage: Eukaryota > Metazoa > Arthropoda > Insecta > Hymenoptera > Formicidae > Temnothorax > Temnothorax rugatulus. The sequence continues at coordinate 11,019 of JASTWL010000744.1, read as the reverse complement.
ATTACTCCACCCATCATTTCTGTATGTACTTTAAACGTGTTAAAGGGGTTTCAAATCTGTAAAGCCAATTCGAAGAAAATCATACACCTATATAAATATCGGTCATTGCCGTCGCTCCAGAATTAACACATAATAATAATCCAACGAGCTTGATGACATCTCTAACCACATGACCCACAATACAGTTGTGAGATTTAAGTTTGGTTCTAATTGTGGATACTTTTTATTCAAAATAATCATTTAAATAGCCATTTTCCTTTAATTTATGTTTTTTATTATGTTTATTTTTTAACGCTAAATTAAATTTATATTAATAATGTATATATTCACCTTGTTTTAGCCTAAATAGAATAATAGTGTTGCGCTCGCCTCGTCGCACTTTCACACACACTCGCTCTCTCGTGCTCGCACTCCCGGAGCTCGCGGAAATAAAGAGAACTCTGTGGTACGAAGGAAAACAATCTGAACGTTTATTGAGAATATGATGTACAAGAGAGCGCGGACACACGTCCGGACGGTCCAGCGGCTCCAAAAATCAATACATCCCGTCGTCAAGGAATGCGCTTCAGCTTGAAACTCCTCATGAACGAAGTTCAGGCTTCTCGCAAGCGAAGTTCAGCGCGCAACGGGTGTCTCAGCACGGGCGCAACAATAGTATTCTTAGCAAAACGTCCAAGTTTTTCATAACTCTAAAGAGTCGGTGAAGCAAATAATATTTTATATTTTTTTCTTAAATATCTACAATATTTCTAACAGCGACAAAAATTATTTGCGATATCCGAGATCAGTCGACTGTACGCTTACCACCTTCTATATTCGGAATAAGTAGCCTTTTATTGCCCGATTTTCATTATCGATCTGTACATTGCCCGACTTAGCGCAATACAATCAAATTTAATAACGATTATAATAATTTTCGAACAACAGACGCTCGAAAAAAAATATCGTGTGCGAGATTCCGGAGATTCCGTACGTCGCGTCGCGTTGCGTGATTCCATCGGTACGATTCCGCCACGAGGCCACAGTTCCGAGGAAAGTGGACTCTAGAAAGTTCTGCGTCGCGAGTTATTTGCGTCTCCCGACGGGAGATTCGTTGGGTAATTCTCCTGATGATAGCAGGTGCGCGATCGTACGCTTTAAGTATCGAGCACATTTCTTTAGCGATTTCTTTCAGCGATGGCGAGCGGTCGCGACGCGACGCGACGCGACGCGACGCCGCGATGCATCGTGTGATCATCGTGCGACGACAGCCGTAAAGGCTCAGAGCGAGTAGCGACGCTCCTTTAGAACAGCGAGGGCGATTATACGGGATATCTCGCGCTGCTGCCGCCGCACCGCATCGTGACTCTCGGCTCGACTCGGCTCGTTCACTCCGTTCGTTCGCTCGCTTGCTTGCTCGCTCGCTTGCTTGCTTACTTATTCGCTTGCTCGTACGTTCGTTCGGTCGCGCTCGGCGAAGTAATAGCCTGGTCTAAATATAGCCGGCGATAAACACAAGCAGTTAGTGAGCCGCGTGTAGCGCCGTGACGAGATATCCTTGGATTCACGACGAACGAGACGACGCGCAGTGGGTCGAACCGTAGGAAATAGCGGACATATAAGAACCAAAGAATTGAATTGTCGAAATATCTACTCTTTTTTGCAAATTTTAATAGTAAATTTGTTGTAGATTACTGAAATAACGCACTGAATATTTCCGTAATTTCCGTACAAATGTATGATAACGCCGGTCATCCTATTGCATATGTAACATCTGCGACTTTTCGCGTCATTCCATGAATGACGTTATTTCGGTAATCTACGACAAATTATGCTATTAGAGTTTGCAAAAAAGAGTAGATATTTCGACAAGTCAATTTTTTGGTTCTATGTATTTCTTACCCTTCGGGTCTACTGTGGCCGAGTAAATAACGATGGAAAAGACATCGAATGATAGCTATTAACGCAGATTCGCAGTTAAAAAGGAAATTATTATATCGATTCGAGAGATATTTAAATATATTTCAAATATTTCATCTCTCTCTCTCTCTCTCTCTCTCTCTCTCTCATCAGCTACTGTTGAGAATTTAAGGTTCCTGACCCGAGGATTCTCGATCTCGATTTCCCGGGAGAAATTGGCCAAATTTGATCACGGGAAAAAAACAGTCGAGAAATCGAGAAATTTCTGAAACAAGTAAATAGTTAACGTGCAAACAACGGATTAACGATACCTACCTACGCTGAAAACTATTTATTTGTCGGTGCTCATTTGTTTGTATTCCTCTGTTGCACTGTGCGACTTAATAAGATGCGGTGGGCGGAGAATGCGGAGACTGCTGCAAACAGGGGAATATGACAATCAAATGAAAAGTATATTGATCGCAGCAAAAAAGTAATTAAAGAGTTTCAGTTGAATCTATAGGAAAACGCACTCCTAACTTAGAAGCTATTTGTAAAGAAATTAAGATTAGTTTTGAGTTTTTTTTTATATTTTAATTTTATTTTTGTTAGTAAAAATAAAATAAAAGACCAAATAAATGACTGTTTTGACAGGCTCAGTCGATTTGTGTAATGACAATGTAGATAAAATAATTGTAGAATGCCAAATTGTCAACAATAAAATTGATTTAAATATTTCTGAGAATTCTCGGGAACAGACACACGGAAATTCTCGAGTCCCGAGAAATTGAAAAGGTCTGGAAATCAGAAGCCTTGTAATCAGATATAGCAAACAATATTCGATCATTTTTTCCCCTCGTGTATCCACTCGAAAAGGACCCTCGTTATTCCCTAAAGCCCGTATCAAACTGAGGATTAAGATTGAGATTGGATTGAAATATCAGAACAAAGTTCAATAAACGTGAGATCAGTTTTTTCTATACCGATTCAATTTCAATCTCAATCCGTAGTCTCTCAGTCTGATGAGGGGTATTAAACCGGTATTGAAGAGAGTATGCATAGGGAGATACATTCGCGGGAACGTGTCAGGGGTTCTGTCTCGGCTGATTGTTAACAAACATCTGCCTCGCGTGAACTTATGGCAACGAGAACCACTTGGCTGGATCTCACGGCGCGTTTCTCGGAAAATAATTTCGGGTTTGTATGTCAACGTCCTTCGATTATACTGCAACGCACCACCTACAGCCTCGTTCTGATTCCGCAGGTTTTTGTCCGTGATAATAATTTTTTTTCAAAATGGCTCGCAATGTTGGTTTTGCGTTAAGCGTGACCGCTGTATAACGCCTTGGCGGTCGCGTTCAAAAAAAGAAAAAACGAAAGGAACAATTGCGGAAGACCTCGTTCGCAGTGATCGGCTGGCTTTAATGATCTCTCGATCTGCATCATAGATTTCTCGTTGTGGCAAATAAGAGCAACCGCCCCTGTTTCTATCAATGCAGATTAACTTTAATCTTGGTTTAACTTACCTTTTATCTTTCTCTAATTTCAAGAACTAGAAAAACACAAAAAGTAAGTCAAACCGCGATCATAATTAATCTACATTGGTAGAAATAGACATTAGTACGAGCGGTGAAATGTGACGGGCGACAGCCGACGGCCGATTGCCGTCGCGCCGCGACGAGCGCGAAAGATGCAAAGCTAAGTACATATACGTGATCGTCTGACGAAAGAGGATTTTCTCGACTGTTTTTCGAGCAGCCATTGCACAACCAGACACAATCGACCGGTAAATAAAACCAGCTCGTTGTGAGAGAGATAAATGGATGGATAGAGAGAGAGAGAAAGAACTCTCGAGTCTTAAGCTCCCTCAAGGTGGTCTCGTCTAAATATAGCCGAGTGGAAACCCAGAATAACACCGCGCCGAGCCAGCAATGACCAAAGCTCACCTCGCCAGCGTTCACGAACTAGGATAACCCGCCTCGAGTGGCGGGTCAGTTTCGTTCACCGGTCCCTAACCGTCGTCCTTTCACCCAACGAAAAGATAAACAAGGAGATAAACAAACTTAACGGGAGGACCGTTCGGAGGCGACCGGTATAATGAGAAGAGTGAGATAACGTGTTCGAAATGTACCCTCGCGGATCGTGCATCGTTCAGCTCAAGAAAACGTCGGAATGTGTAGCGCGACAGTTACACAGAAAAGAATAACAACACTATTTGCCATCGTAAAAATCGAAAATGTTCGTAATTCTGAGTATTGAAATTGGCTAAAATTCCAAAAACGGTGTACCTCCTTTTAATTTCAATGAAACTTTATAAAAAGCTTCATTTTGAATTAAAATAAAAGCCCTTAAAGCGAATTCTAATAACTCCTATAAGAAAGTCATTTTTCAAGATAAAATGGTAAAGAGCAGGTAACTCAAACAACATGTATGTCTCAAATTGAGACATCGGCCCATATTCTTAACTCTCTTTTATCGATAAAAGCACGCATTTATTTCTGAGATGCTAATAATAATAATAATTTAAGTTAGAAAGCCATGTGGAACTGTATAACTGCTTATAATTTATAACAATTTATAATATCCTGTAGAATTGTTAATATTTTTCTATACTTTTTATGATTTTATCTTAAAAAAAAAAAAAATGACTTTGTCATAGGAGTCGCTAAAATTCCCTTTAAGAGAGCTTTCATCTTAAACCGTAATGAAGATTTTTACAAAATTTTATCGAAATCGGAGGTACACCGTTTTCGGAACACTATCCTTTTGAAAGCGAAATTACGAAATTATTATCAATGAAGAGAAATCCGGATGATAAAATCGAAAAATCTTAATTTCAATGAAAAACTGAGAAAGCACACAAAAAATCGTAATCCTAAAACGGAAAAAAATGTATTAGCGCCAATGTTAAGATTCGTCACTTTAGAGTGTCCCAGATAGGTGTTTGCTTCTTATTTCATCTACATATCTTGCTTCTTATATCGTCTACAGGTCGGTCACGTTTAGCATGTGAAATGCGCGGAAGGATACGTGCTATTGCTCTGAGATGTTACCGTAACGAAACATTCCAGTGCACGTTGAAAACTCCACGTGAAATCATAGTTCTAAAATTAGTATCTCGCCCACGAACTAGGCTAACCAACTCGAGCGTATCGAGTCAGTTTCGTCTATCGAAGATGCCGATCCTATTAGACGGGAGAGAGAAAAAGCGGGAATGTCAAAGAAAAAGAGTTAGGCGAAAACGATGAGAGACTCGTGCTATACAGAGTAAAAAATTAGTAGGATATTGAAATATGAAATAGTGAAATATACTTATTTCTGTTAATATCTGCCAATATCGTGTCATTAAGAAGTCTTTTAGACGTCTATGAACCATTATTTCGTAAGACGTCTAAAAGATGTCTAAAAAAATATCTTTTAGATTATGTCTCGATTTTTGGACTCACGTATTCTGGCTCGGCGGTGGTCGCTAAAAAAGAACTGACCCCCACGACTGTCACGTTTAATTTATATGTTAATGAGGAACGCATGTCACATTCAGCCGGCCCATGCACCTCTTCTCTGGGCATATATAAGCGCGCGCGAAGAGACACCCCGTTCATTCCACTCCTCCTTCTCCTGTGCCTTCATCTCCTCTTTCTCTTCCCTTTCTTCTCTTCTTCTTCCTCCTGTTCTCCTTCGCCTTCGGGTTTATATTTAACCGTGCCACACACTACCACACACTATGGCACCCAACGCAGCCAACTTTGCCGTGTTACTCCTGGTGCATCTCCATCCCCAGACAGCACGCGTGTGTTGACGAGACGTCTTTAGGACATCTTTTAAACGTCTTTTAGACGGATCATTTCGTAAGACGTCTTAAAGATATCTAAATGATGTTTTTTAAACGTCTTAGTCCCGATATGGACATGGTGCATCTGGGTCCCTTCTCTCTCTCTTTCTCTCCCTTTCTATTCTTCTGTTCGGTGTGTTCTTCTCCCGTTCCATTCCTCTTTCTTTTCTTTCCTTTCGCGGCGCGGGCGGTCCGTTTCCTCTTTTTTTTCTTCTTCTTCCCCTTTCGTGGCTAAGTTCGTTTTCTTCCGCCGATAGAGAACGCAGCCCGCCCAGAGTAGGCATACGCAAGCGTTCCACGTATAACGCGTGCGCTCGTTCAATTTCAAAGAACAAGGTAAACTCGCGCATCTTCTTTCGCGCATCACCCGCGCATCTTCTCCCGCGCATCTCTTTACAGTTCTTACAAACATATTCTCCAGTACATCTCCTCCCGCGAAATTTTTCCCGCACAGTCCTTCTCGCGCAATCCCACCCTGCAGTCCATCCCGTGCAACCCCTCCCGCGCATCTCTTCCCGCGGCACCCCTCCCGCACATCTCTTTCCACGCAACCCCTCTCTGGGGTTTCTCACAGGGTTTGATATGGCCAATGTCAAAATCGAATAATAATAATACAAAAAAATGATGCAACACTAATTTACTAATGTCATACAGACACAACGGTCCCGTCTGAAAAAAAATCTCGTCATTTAAAAATGCTAGAAAAGAAACTCATATGCATATAACTGTCTAGAATACTCATAATGTTTGACAGAGATACACAGTCGATTCCCAGAGCCATAGTGTTTTTCTCCCTAAAGCCGGAAACACAATACAAAGGAACAGAATGCATTGATACACGGTTTCCGATTGGTTGAAAATCTGTATTCTGTTGCTATTGCTATTGCCTGTACACTGCCCATCAATGATTCGCTGCGTTCGGAAACGTCACCCGAGTGCACACGAGTATACTCCCTTCTCTTTCTATCTCAGCGAGTTAGAAGGAGAAGGGAGTATACCCGTATGTACCCGGGTGACGTTTCCGAACTCAGCCTGGGTCTTGCAGGAGCCGCAGGAGCCCGTTGGTATACTAGGACTCCTGCAAGACCCAGCGAATCATTGACGGGCAGTGTACCTTCGTATTGTGTTTCAGCCTTTACGCGCGCAAAAACGCTCTGTCTATTTGCGTGGCGTAGTCGTCAGAATGTACTCGTTCTAGAATGTACCTTAAAGATATCAATGTAGAAAAAAAATTACCGTAGGAGAAATTCTCAAAAACTCATGAATAATCTCTCAATTTTCAAATTTCATACTTATATCGGAGACCGCTGGTTGCAACCCCAGACAGCACGCATGTCCAAAATCGGGATATAAGACGTCGTTGGACATGGTGCTGTCTGAGACGTTACTGTAGATCTATGATACATCTATAATCAAATTAGTGCAAATGGATTCGAATCTTGCAATAAGATCCCAATATATATTTAACATATAGAGGAAAGTCCCCTATTATGAGATAGGCTCCTAATATGCGACAGCGAGGTTTCTGCTAAACTAATAGGCCCTATCTGTTGGTACCACCATGAACTTATTGCCCTTGGAGTAAAACCTATTTAGTGGAAAATTCATTGTTTGATCGTGCGTGTAGTCGTTGCAGAGAAAGAAATTGTGAAATTGGATGTTGTCAAGTGTCATGAATATGAGTCTTTAAACGTTTAAACCTTGTTTATTAATAAATATTTGGCAATAAGTTCTGCATGCAGCGATAGAGTAAGGTCGTATTAATGGAAAACACGGGATATGTTGAGTTGCTCAATTGTAGAGATTAGATTTGGTGATCGCGAAACCGCAAGGCGTGGTGCTCGTAACATGAGATACTCAGGGTACTCCTGGGTTGCTGGAGTATGAAAGTTATTGTATAGTAATAAAAGAAGAGAAAATACTATATTAACGTTAAGGGAAGGTTTATACGAATTTATAAGACTGTGCTGACCTTGATTTAAGGGGGAAGGGTGAGGGGAAGATTAGGTACAATATTGAGTATAAGTGGGTTTACGATTGTTGCAAATATGCTTCTCCATTACATTTGTCTTTTAAAAACTTTAAATAAAGTTTTGTAATTGCAATATGATGTATTTTGCACTTTATTAGCGATTTCCCGGGGTCTCTCGTATTAGGAGCACACTTTTTCGATTTTTTGAAAGCTCATTTTTTACATTTTTCTAATTTTCAGAAAAATCAATATTTAAATTAAATTTTACATTTCAGCATCTTAAAGCTTATTAAATTCCCTTCAAATGACCTACTATATTTTTCAATTCTGCCCATAGACTTCCGCAATCACACAAAATAGATATGGTATCTCATAATCGGATACTTTCCTCTAGCTCTCCCTCTCCCCCTTCTCTCTCTCTCTCTCTCTCTCTCTCTATATATATATATATATATATATTATATATATCTATATATATATTCGTATGTATGTATGTATATGTATGTATTTATTTTGGTCCTGCTAGCTTAATATTAAAGGTAGCAGCGCGTCGGTTTTTTTCGAAGTGGCTGCCATTTTGGACAGGGGTGTCGTAGCGATTTAAAACTGATAGGGTTTCGTTTGTCTTCAAAAAGACCTTTCAAATAAACCCTCACTTGACCCCTAATATCACTTAAATTTTCTACATCCCTCTCACCCCCCGCGCACCTGGGCGGGGAATGATTGGCGGCCGTCCCAAAAGGTAGCTTTTTTTAATACTGAAATAGGTATTTCACCCTTTTTCAATATTTTCATTTTTACAAAATATTTCCTAATTTCCATACTTTTGGTAAACCCTGTGTATCGCATATAGGATTTCAAACTACATGCTAAGTAGATATGTGCAGGACCGGACGTGACGGTTGCGAACGTGGCGAATTCGATTATACGCGTCACAGCGTCGGCGAGCGCTAAATAAATCCCGGTTCGTGATCCGATGAATTTGAACTGATTTAATACTTCCGAGCCGTTCGAGAAAGGCTCAATGAGTCAATTGAAATTAAGACTTCCCAAGACGGAATTGTAACAGCGAAGGAGAGGGGGAAAAAAGGAAATTAACACGACAATCTTGCTCTGGTTGCAGAAATGCTCGGACTACAAGGCCTCGAAGGTGAAGACCTTCGTGAGAACTGAGCCGCGGACACGCAGGTAACTAAGTCGGTGATCACCCTGCTGCTACACTACGGATGGAACAAATTCACGATCGTGACCGAGCGCGCCTGGTCGACGGTCGCTCGTTCGCTTCAGGATCAGGCGGCTAAGAACAATCTGCACCGTGAACCATTACAAGACCGTCGAGGACCGGCACACGTGCTGCGAGGACAGACTGCCGTGCTGTCAAGTCAGCGTATGGTTCCAACTTATACAGGAGACGAAAAATATGACCCGCAGTCAGTCCACATTTCTTTACTTTTGCGCCGATTTGCGAGGGACGATCGCCGAAGCTTTTTTACCGCGGTGGATCGAAAAGCCGCGATTAAATTTAAATATCTTAATTCCGGGTTTTAGATATCTTCCTTTTAGGTTTCATCCTTTTAATTTCGGTTATTTATTTCATGTTTTTGGTAATGAATCGATATCATTACTTAAACGTTGGATTGACGTAAACTATAGAATCATAAGAGCCACATCCAAGCTACACTTTCTAAAAAAATGTATGTAATCGTTAGACAATCGAATAGTGATGTGGCTCGATAGGCTTAAGAATTTCATATTATTGTAACACGACGAATTTTTAATAATTACCACGGCTGAAGAAGACTCAGTGAAGTCGAAACGTTCCGTTCTATGTATTTATACTAATTTATTATATGTTTTTAAACATCTTTTATTGCTCGTTTTATTGGCCTTTGTTTTTTCTATTAATCTTAATTCCGGCTCTGACGATTCGGCGATCGTCTCTTGGGGTCCGATTTCATCGATTCCAAGTTAAAAACTACTCTTGTGTCTATAGCGTATCCCAGACAGCCAATATTTAAAATCAAGACGTCTTTAAGACGTCTTATGTCCCGATTTGAGACATTGTGTTTACTGGGATGTATATTAATTGATTAAAACTAAATAAAGAACGCGGACAAGAGTTATTTTTAACTTGTGTGTTTTTATATACACAAAGAAAAATATACTGAAGAAAAGACTACAGATTTTGTCTGTATAGTAGTCTTTATAATAACTACTTTGTTTAAGTAACAGTTACATAACAATTACCGTAATTTTTTTGTTCCATTCACGAAATATTTACGTTATTATTTCAGTTTACATCTTCCTGGGCACGCCAATGTCACTAATAGATATGATGAATTCGATGCAAGGTCAAAGGCTCCTAGATAACGGGGAGTACATGGTAATACACGTGGATATGATGACGTATTCGCAACGTGAAGCACAGAAGTATTTGTGGAGTGAGTGAATCTTAGCGAATCTTATCAAACGTTACGTTTATGTCGTGAACAGTAGCGCCGATATTGATTGCGCAATCTTGCACTATTTATAACGTATAAGCATAATATTACGAAACTAATTTAAATACTAATCTTTTAGTATTTAAAGCTAGATCCATTTTTTTGCGGTAAACTTAAGATTTGTTATTCAAAATTTTACGTAACAGCTAATATCTATTTTGATTTCATAACAGTAATTTGTTATTATATTGGTACAGAACCGGAGCATTTCGATCATCTGAAGAATTGTCTCGAGCCGAAGGATTTTCTGAAGAGAGCACGTTCACTGATGGTCGTCGTGTCGACACCGCCGACGCAAAATTACGAAGACTTTACTAAGAAGGTCCGACACTACAATAGCATAGAGCCCTTCAACTTCCTAGTTCCCGAGCTTCTGAGAAAGTATGAAAGGTATTTTTAGATGCTAGATCAACCGTAAACGCTCATGCCGCACAATCTTTATATTACACACTTAATCTCCGTTTCAGTACGTGTCCATTTACGCTGCGTATCTCTACGATTCTGTCAGCTATACGCGAGAGCCTTGGATCAGCTAATACGAGATTACCCGGATGTCTCTGTCGAGGAACTGGCCAAAAACGGCACTCTTATAACCGAGATGGTTCTCAAGAATCGTACATATCAAAGTACGTGTAATAACATCAGATAGATGTAATCTGTATTAATAGGATTAATCTCAAGTGGTTCACACGATCTAATACTCGACCATTGATGATAAATGAGAGGAAAGCAATTAGATCGAAGATGAATCGATGTAATTTCTAAGTGGGCCTCTTCCTTGCGTTTGTAAACATTGAAGATTGTCTAAATATATCTTTAAAATTAAAATTTATCTT